>VURO01006402.1:24602-48851 GCA_015108175.1 Pelvicachromis taeniatus
GCATACACATTTGTGAGCAACAGCCGGACGTAAGTGGCAAGAGAAATCTTGCTTAATGACAGAAGGCTGAGGGCAGCCACTTATATGTGTTTGAATGCACCTCTTTTTTTTTTTTTAATAAAGCAGTGTATTCAAACACAAATAATCGCATTACACACAAGCCTGGATATGAACGCCTAAATGGGATCTTTAAATTGAAAACACTGACCTACTCTCAGAACAACATACTGCTCTCCCTTTTGCCTTGGCAGAACAAATCTTATGAAATACTGAATCGCAACATTGTATCCAGTTTATTCATTCATTGTAGGTGGGAGCAGATGGTGATGTATGCGCCTTCAGAGAAAAAGGTGTTGCTCAGAGAAAACCGCGACTCTGATGCAAATGATACGGCTGCTTTCCCCTGTAAGCACACACATATATACTATTACATTCTTCAACGTGTTCAGATAGCTGGTATGCTTGTCACATTTTAGTTAGCTTGAGTAATGTCGCTGCTGTTCAGCACCATGGACGGAGATTCTTTTGATATGTGCCAATGAACTTGAGTGACATCCCATTCTTATCTATACTTTTTAATATGATGTGGGCCCACCCTTTGTAGCTATAACAGCTTCAACTCTCCTGGGAAAGCTTTCCACAAGGTTTGGGAGTGTTTATGGGAATTCATTCTTCCAGAAGCGCATTTGTGAGGTCCGACACTGATGTTGTATAGGAAGGCCTGGCCTCAGTCTCAACTCTAATTCATCCCAAAGGTGTTCTATCAGGCTGAGGTCAGGACCAGGCCAGGCAAGTTCTTCCACACCAAACTTGCTCATCCATGTCTGTATGGCCCTTGGTTTGTGTACTGGTGCACAGTCATGTGGAATATAAAAGGCTATCCCCAAACTGCTTCCACTTTGTTGTAACATTTTGTCACTAACAGTTAACTGTGGAATATTTAGTAGTGAGGACAATTCACAAAAGGTCTTATGGCATCCTATCACGGTACCGCGCTGGAATTCACTGAGCTCCTAAAAGTGACCATTTCTTTCACAAATGTTTGTGGAAGCGGTCTGCATGCCTAGGTGCTTAATTTTACACACCCGTGGCCATGGAGGTGATCAGAAGACCAGGAATACAGTGATTTGGAAGGGTGAGTGTGAGTGAATACTTTTGGCAATATAGTGTATCAAAAAGCAGACAAAAGCAGTAAAAAACAAAACGAAACTGGGCAACAAAGTGTGTAAAGTCATATGACACTTACATCAGTCTCTTTATTAACTGCCATGATTAAAAATATTAAAATGTTTCGGTTTTGCTGAAATATGTTTAACCCATATTGGATCATAGTTAACCCTCTAAGACCCAACCCTTCATTTTTTTTGGAACAGAGATGTTTTTTAACCCTTATCACAAAATCCACAAAATATTTTTGCTATATCATGTTGTGTATGATATATTTTTATGATATATTTATAATATATTTTTTGCATTTAATTTGATACATTGGGTTATTTGGCAACTTTTTGTTAACAATAACGTTAATTTTAGACAACAAAAAAGAGTTTTGGTCCACAACAGTTTGAAATTATGGCAAATATTGATCATGTTTATGAGATAGAGGTCTCAGAAACTCATATATCAAATAAGATACACAGGGCATTATAGGGTTAAATGTTGTTTTACAGAACTAGTAGAACTAAGCTACATCCCATAATTTACAGCAGGGTGTTTCAGGGTAGCCTGATGGCATTGTGGTTAGCACTGCTGCTAACAGAGCAAAAAGGTCCTGAGTTCATTGTGTGGAGTTTCTCCCTGGGTACTCTGGCTTCCTCTCACAGTCCAAACATGCACTTAGTGGGGATAGGTTAATTGTAAACTCTAAATTGCCCATAGGTGTGAATGTGGGAGTGACTGTGAGTGCGAATGGTCGTCTGTGTATAAGGTACACCCTAGACAGACTAGCGGCCTGTCTAGGGTGTACCTTGCCTCTTGAATAGGCTCCAGCCCCCCCCAAAAAAGAAAGGATAAGCAGAAGTGAATGGGTGGATGGATGTTTAGGAACAACTCTAAATATAATGCACCAATTACAGTGCTAAAGTATAGAATTGAAAGAACTCTGGTTTGACACTGAGACAGATAATAATAATAATAATAATAATAATAATAATAATAATAATAATAATAAAAGAACATCAAAACCACAGGTATTAATGGACTAGATAACATGAAAGAAGGTCTGCTTTGCCCTTTAATAATGTGGGTGTGCTTCTGTGATTAAAATAATGGTAGCATTTCACAATACAACATGCAGCTAAGGGTGTGACTTCCCTAAAGTTACAAACACAATAATGTAACTGTATCACAGTGTATCACCAAGATTTTTGCATGGTTACAATGTGAGAAAGAGATGGTTATAGTGTGTTCTAATACAACCAACATCTATAATAGTAACGTGTAGTCTCAATATAAGGAGGGGGGTTATGATACTCTATAATGTAGTCCAAATCCCATAATGATAGTGAAATTATAACATGAGAGGGAGAAACAGTTTCTCTTAAAGCATAACCTGCTTCTGCCAACTCTCTTTCATTATACCATACCTGGATTTTTAGTTAAAAACATGGAGCCTAAATTAAAAACAATGAGGTAAATATCTGGAAATTAATCCAACATGGGCTGCATTATGAAGTGCAACCCCCCCCAAATTAACCACAGGTCTACAGTGGAGATAGCTCAGGCATTATCTGTTGCTTGACAAAGGATTCCCCATTGTCTTCATTAGTGAAAACCTGGATTTAAAGGATACTTGGAAGATTTTCTTTCTGCTCAGTAAAGCTTAAAACGCATCATAATATTAAAATAACTCACCTAATTTGTTTGCATGGGCACAAACTTTGTTTTTTTTTAGGGTGTAGTGGTTCTTGTTACCTGCAGCAAGGTGCAAGGAAATACAATCGACAAAGGGGAGCAGTTGGTCCTTCTATAATTTACAGTGTTTTCTTTTAACAGTATTAAGTAATTTTATTGTTTTTAATGTTTACAATCATAAGTGAATAAAAAAGTGAATTAAACTGAGTCTCACAGATGATTTGCATAGGATGGGACTGGTCCATACCACTGGTGTCCAGCATTATTTACTCGGTTCCACTATGGCCAGCCAAAGCAGTGCCCTAGTTGTCCAACAGCCCCACCAATCATCTTAAATAGATGGCCGAGACAGGCCAATAATGTGAAAGAAGTGATTGATAGTTGAATAATAACAATAGACTGTCAGTGAAAATAACAATAGTCTGTTGTGTTTCTTAATCGTCAGACTGACTGGAAAGAGGAGAAAAAAACCATTAAAGGGAACGCAGTCTAAGTAATACAGTAAAAGCTCACTGAGTAGTAAAGTAATATCTCTCTTTTCTCCAGTTCAATTCTCAACAGTAGTATGTCATTATCACCATGGAGGAGATTTCTTATATCTTAGCGTCCAATAACTGCTGTAACATTTAATCCCCAGTTTCCTGATATGATGTAAAAGACATTTATGTCGTTGCAGCAGGGAGTTATGGTTTAGAGAGCAGACAGTATCTTGAGTGATTTCCACTCATGTGCCCTGTAGCCATGGACTATTGCAAGATGATTATGGTTAAAATGCAAAAGTGTTTATTCATAGGGTCTCCTTGTAGCAGTTAGCATTTTACTGGTAAGTGCTTGGCTACTTACGTATTTGTGAGTTTCTCATTTCCAGTTCTGAGCTTGGATTTGATATATAGACAAAGATGTGTCTTAAAACTTTCCTTTTTGCTAAACCATATAGTGGTAGTTTGATCAGGTGACCCTGAATCCTCTCTTAGTTGCGCTGCAAAAGCCAGAGGTTGCTGGGGTTTCTTCTTTTGTTTATACATCACTCTCCATTTAATCATGAGTTTTATTCATCTCTCGCTCTATTCCACAGTGTGTCTTTTGTCCGGTCTTCCTCCCCTCAACCCCAACTGGTAGCAAGAGATGGCTGCTTCTCCCTAAGCCTGGTTCTGGTGGAGGCTTCTTCCTGTTAAAAGGGAGTTTTTCTTTCCCACTGTCGCCATGATTGATACAATATAAAACATCTTGAGACAACTTTTCTTCTGATTACACACATACATACAAAATACAATTGAACTGAATTGAATCCTTGTGTCACCAAGTGCTGCTGCTTTGAAGGCAAAGGGAAGGGGATTCATGAGACGATAAAAACACAAAGTAAATGCAAGAATGGCAATAGGTGGCTTACTATTCAATGCATCTGCCTTTGTTTTACATGGAGACATAACTTTATCCCCTCAATGAAAGACAGAAAATATCAAAAATCTTCCAAAACCTACAGAAACCAATAAAGTTAGCATTGTTTTAGTTATTTGTCCAGGGTGTACTTTGCTGCTCAATCCACGACAGCTAGAAAACGCTTCTGTCCTGCTGTAATCCTGAATTCAATAAGGAAAATGAAAGGACAAATGGATGGACGGATGGATGCTGTGGTAGTTTTTAATGTAGAAATTCAGGTGGGATGTATTCTTTGAAGGACAAGCTTTTATTCCAGATTAGTAATTACAGTGGTGTTTACAAAAAGGTTTGGATTCTGAAATATGAGACACGTGTTTCACATTAAACAACATCTCCCAAATCATCTTTGTACACTTCTTCTCAAATCAACACTCTCAGGATGATCAGAACTACCAAAAGGGCACAAAACATTTGATTACAGCAAAGAGACTAAAAAGCAACCTTCCAGGGTTTGTTTCAGTTGCTATAGCAACTGTTGCTGCTCCTGTGTATCCATGGATGTTAAAGACGTTTTTCATCACTGTGTTCATGCTGAGCGATTTTTTTTATATTTGGCAGACACTTGTAAGTTGTTTTCAACTTGTATTGCGTGAATTAGAAATGTGATAATATTCACATCAACCGTGGCTGTTGCTTTTACTGTAACTATCACAGCCAGTTACTGTTTCCTGCAACCCCACAACAAGTTTCTTGTCTTTGACAGACACACACAAAACAGCTTAGCATGTCCTGGAGACTTACAAATCCATCACTTCATTACATATGCACATTTTTGTCCAGCGTGTTAAAAATGCATTTGAATCACGTTGTATCACTGTGCTGCACAGTCGATTTTATGTTGTCTTCTATACAAGAGCCTCTTTGAGCTTTTCCACTGGCAGCTTTGATGAGACAGATGCCCAAAACAGCTTCCCAACAGCAGCATGAAGCCGTTTGGTGTTGCAAATGTACCACTTAGCTGTGGTAAGGTCAAATATATGCATTAGGATTATAATGTGCAACTCTCTGACTTCCTGGCAGTTGACTCTGATTTTTTTTTCTGCTTAAAGCAATGAGTAAAACTGACATTTTCTTTGGGACCAGAGGTCAGAAGGTCACGAGTCATTAAATGGATCTTGTCTTGTTTTACTTCCTCACTCTTTAGTACTATCGGGATGTTCTTTTACAGTACCTCACTAAACACCTTCAACATCATTGTGCTGACACAACTGAGACCAGTCTGTGCCATGACACTCCCTGAGGTCATGTGACTGGGGATAATGAGCTAATAAAGCCTGCACATCTATAAATTCAGGGGCGGACTGAGCTGCTTGATTTGTTTTCTCTCATTTCTCAGCGAGGTTGCTTTCTCTCCGTTAGACTGCCAAGCATGGATTCTTCAAATGTACAGCAAACACAAAGATGCAGGAATGCAGAATTCACTTTAGGTTTCTTTATTTAGCTCCACATCATTAGTCATCTCAGGGCACTTATATATTCGGGTTACGAATTCTGCTTTAGTGAGTCATTCCTAAGTCAATTCTGCTGTTAGGCACCTAATGTGACCATCTGTTGCTGCCTCTGCCTCTCATATGTTGCCATCTTGTGGACAATTTAAAATCTGCCAATCCTCATTTGTACTGAGGCATCGAGTTAAAACGTTAAAAAGGTCTGAATGAGAAAGGTTAAATGAATGGCAGTGTTAGTAATATCATATGATAATAATAAAACAACAACAATAATAATTCTTACAGCTATATATCCGAGATTGTTTTAATATATTTTATACCTTTTGACTTTTTATATTATTTATACTTATTATATTATATATTTATATTTGTATGTATGCATTTATTTATGTATTTATTCATTTATATTGTAGCGTTTGATGGTGGATCTGGTGTAAGTTCTGGATGACAATAATGTGGCTTTTCTATTCTATTCTATTCTATTCTATTCTATTCTTCTGGGTTGTAGAGCTGCAAACACATTTATGTTACCATAAAGAGGGAAAATAATACCAACAAATGTACTTTACTTATATACTTAGTTTATCTCCTTCTTCTAGTATTTATTAATGGGCATTTTAGCCTTTGTTTCCTGAGTAGGACAGTGAAGCAAAGACAAAAGAAGGGAACGACAGCAGGGGGCATGATATGTACAACATGTCCTGTGGCACGTGGGTCTCCTGCTCAACCTTGTGCATTAAACCATAGCTGATTTATTTCTTCTGTATTTGCTTGCCATTTAGAATTATATAACAATTTCACAGACTACTGTCCTGTAAAGCTAAAAAAGAAATAAATACATGGAATTTATTGGCATGGAGCCTGCAGCATAATCAAACAATTAGACTCATTGTGCTAATCAGCAAAGTCTTTAGTTTGAGGCAAAACCCCGAATGAATCCAGGTCCCTGAGTCTCACTTTTATTTTCATGATGGCACAGCCTGCCTGCTGGGCAACTCCAATAAGTGAACAAGTGTAGAATTCTTGCATTTTTAATGAGCAAAGGGTGCTCACACCAAATACTGATACTGAACTCAGTATAAAAAACACAAATCATGGCTTTTCATTTAAAAGCATCCTCAATTCAAATAGTTTTCCACAACCACCTAAAGCTTTTGTCCCCACTATCCATTCACAATTTTGGTTATTCCTCTTCTTTCGTCTGCCTTCTTCTATCTTATTATATGCTTAATATCAATATCATGCCAATAAGGTACATACGATAAACCATAAAAAGTCGCATCTATTCTTTTTCATTCCTTTGCACAGCTGAAAAAAAAAATGGGTGTGTGGGTACTCTTGTCATGCTTTTGGGACCATGCGCATACATGAGGTGCTGCAGTCACTGATTACTGCCACTAGTGGGAAGCCTAAAGCCACTAATAAGATAAGGGAGAGTCTTTTGTGGTTTAGTCAATGGTTTAAATGATTTGGTTGTGCTGTGAGATTTGAGTTCTGTTCAAGCTTGCTTTTGAAAAACGTGTTAAATAAAAACCCGCAAAAAAGTCAATACATGCAGACATCCTGAAAGGGTAAAAAAAGAGCAGCTCTTCAACTCTGACCTTTACTTTGACACAGGTTAGTTGGTGACACGAAAGCCAAGTGGTGGCCTTACAGTTCTGTAAGGTGAAAACATGTGGGGCTTTTTTTCCTTCTACCATAGATGTACATCCCACAGTACATTAAATAAGCTTTCCTGTATTTATACATACATGCAAATATAGATGTAATACCAGCCTTAAGATCAAGTGAGGTCATTTTAATCAGAGAAACTCGGAAAATGTTCACTCTGAGGGCCAGAAGACTAACCTTTTTGGACTTTGTCCTGTGGTTTCTGGGCCAGAAACACTCATTTCATGCTATGAGTTCTGAGCTACTGGCTCAAGATGGAGCCAAAACCTCATTTGGCAGCCTTTAGGACCTGAGGCATTTAACTGCAGCTCATATCCAGTGTGACCTCCATCAGTCTTTCAACATAAAAATACTCAAGGGATGCTGATTGTGAAATGAATTGTGTGAGATATCTGTGATACTTTTTATTGATCGTTCTTTGTGCTCCCTGGTTTACCAAAATTAATGACATGGGGATAAGGAGGCTAAAGGGCAGAAAGTCATTTCCATTAAAAATAACATCTTGACACAGTTTGATCAGACTGCAGGGAACCCCCACTGCTGACAACACAGTAACCCAAAATAGACCAGCAACCTCTGCTTTCCTCCGCTGTCAGATGACTGACTGGCAACAAACAAACAAACAACAACAATGAAAAACCTCTTTAACCCCAAATGCATCTTTCACACCATATTTTTAACAAACCATAATCCAATTCAGAGGGTTGAAGCTAGGCTTTGTAAATACAGTGCTCTAACCGTGCGACTGTGGCGTGGCAGTGTCAGTCATTGCAATAACGCTCTTAGAGATGTGTTTTTTGAATTAAGCTCGGGCTTAGAAGCAGCTGTTTGGTAGTGTCTTTATGAGCTGACGGGATCTGGAGATGGTCTGATGCTCACAAACCACTGATTAATGCATCACCCAATGTGTTAAAGTTACAAAACAGCCAAATGGGACTATAGATCAATGGAAGATGAACAAGAGTATCAGGCTGTACTTATTATTAAATAAGTATATCAATAATATCAATATGAAAGCAATGTTGCTCACTGCTATATATCCTGCAGTATAGAACGAGACAGAGCATGTATGGTTATTGCAGTAATTAGAGAATCTCTATTATAACAATAATACAATTTAAAGTGTTTATTTTATTTTGCTTGAGTGATGTAAATTGGTTGATTTGAATAATTAAAAAGAAAAAGAAAACTCTGCCATTTCAGCTGTCAGCGGGACTTTGTGACCAAACATTTACAGTCTACTGTAAACTGTTGTTGCTCAGACATTTTGTGATGAATATCTGTTCAGATAAAAATGCCTGATAAAACGAAAAATGTTCTAGTTTCTTTCTTTAGAAGAAAAGAAGAAGAGTGTTTTTACTTTAATGGTTGTTGGTGCCAGATATGTGGGTCTGAGTATTTCAGAAAGTGCTGATCTACTGAGATTTTTCCACACAACTGTATCTAGATACAGATAGATACAGATTCAGATTTACAGAGAATGGTCTGAAGAAGAGAAAATGCCTTGTTGACGTCAGAGGAGAATGACCAAACTGATTGGAAGGTGACAGCATCTCAAATAAGCACTCATTTGGAGAGACTGTGGCTCAGGTTTTATGAATGAATGTCAGTGGATTAATCCCTCTTGAGCTAGATACTGAACTTCAAGTTACCCCCAAGCACCTGTGAGAGTGTGTATGAATGTTAGGCTGTATGAATGTGACTGGGTGAATGAGACTTGTGGTAGAAAGTACTTTAAGTGTTCATCAGAGTAGAAAGGTGCTAAATACGTTATAATGCCCAAATTATTCCCTCACCCATCCAAATCACTGAATTCAGGTGTTCCAATCACTTCCATGGCCACAGGTGTATAAAATTAAGCACGTAGGCATGCAGACTGTTTTTTGCAAAGATTTGTGAAAGAATGGGTCGCTCTCAGGAGCTCAGTGACTTTCAGCATGGTACCCTAGTAGGATGCCCCCTGTGCAACAAGTCCAGTTGTGAAATTTCCTCAAAGCTAAATATTCCACAGTCAAAAATAAATAAATCAAAGTCAAATTCGAAGTGATTGGGAATGACAGCAACTCAACCATGAAGTGGTAGCCCATGTCACAGAGTGGGGTCAGTGGATGCTCGGTAACAAACTTTCTGCAGAGTCAATCGGTACAGACTTCCAAACTTTTTGTGGCTTTCACAGGAGCTCAAAAGCAGTACACAGAGAGCTTCATGGACTGGAATTGCATAGCTGAGCAGCTCCATTCAATCAAGCCTTACATCAGCAGTGCAAAGCACTGGATGCAATGGCGTAATGCACGCTGCCAGTGGACTCTAGAGCAGTGGAGACGAGTTTTCTGGAGTCACAAATCAAACTTCTCTGTCTGGCAATCCAACGGGTTGCCAGACAGAGACGGGTTGGGTTCCGGGTCTGCCAGACAGACGGGTTGGGTTCCGGGTCTGCCAGACAGACGGGTTGGGTTCCGGGTTTGGAAACCAAAACCAAATAAATAAATATAGAGTATTTCTACAGAGTATATATACAGTATCCAGAGAAATATAGCATATACAGTGCTAAACTTAATCATTTAATAGAGCACTCATCATAAACACATGAAAACACAAATATTTATTATCCATTGTTATTTATTAGGCAAATAATAAACTGAATTCACATTTTTATATCCTAATTTGAGGTGGTACACTGAATCATGGATACGATTCAACCAAGGAATTTGTCTGTTCAGGAAAGCAGGTATGATCTGTAATTTGGCATCTTAATAAAAAAAAAAACAAACAAACAATGTGCTCTTGTAGGTTTTATTTTTATTTTAACAAAATAGTGAATTTGAAAATTCACAGATGGAAAGAACAGTTATATATCAGCATTAAAAAATATCATTCTGATGTCAGAACGTACACATACTGGTGGAGTAACCATCACAGAAACATAAAAGAGAGTAAATACCAACACTGTTAATGTGGGGCAGCTAAAAACGGTTGGGCCATGGCATAGATCCCTCTAACAGAGGAATTACTTTTCCGGATAAGCTTACGTTGGCCACGCAAATAATACGAGTATCAACACTTACGTTAGGTGGCACTAGTGGATTCTGTTCATTAATAGAGTGAGAGAATAATCAAAAAGTGAGATTGAGGTATTTAATGAATTCACTGAGAGGAGAGAATTGAAGGAAATGACAAATGACAGAACAACACCCTGTAACAGACAGAGTAATATTTCATGGACTGACAGATGACTGAAAGCATGGGCGAGAGGGGCTAATAAGGGTGGGGGGGCAGACATTTCCAGCCTTCCCTGCCCCCTAATCAGTCTCACAGGAACAAGGGATTATGGAAATGTATAAATGCAAGAGAGGGGGAGTCTGACAGACAGAGAGGAAGAGAGAAAGGCAGAGGAGAGAGCAAACAAGAGAGGGAGGGAGACAGAGCGATGCTATTGGCTGACCGTTATAACATCAACCGTGATGGAAATATTTCTCTCGCAGTCTAAGAAATAGAGGAAGAGACAGCCAGAGACAGTAGACTCAGGAAGCACATTCAGGTCTGTTTTGAAAATCTTTGAAAGGGGGGAGTTAAGGAAAAAAGAAAGGAAAAAGAAAGCAGGGTACACAAGGAGCAGGAGAGATGATAGTAAGGTGGACTCAGTAACTTATGACTCCTGACTGTGGTGATTTTTTTTTTTTACTTGAGAACAGGAGCGTTTTTTTTCTTCTTCTTTAAAATCAGCACAAATGGGTTTCAACATGTAGACACTCTGCAGGCTTCTGTGTAAATATTTCCCTGCTAGTATTTAACTATTTAACCTGCACATCAGCAGAGACAAGGTTTCACGTTGTTTGGGGGTTTTTTTGGAGATAACTGAGGGATGCGCTTGAGACAAACATGCAGAGCAGACAGTTCTGACATGGTGTCGACCCAAATTGACAGAGAAGAGGAAAGAGTGGACTGTTCAGTGGCAGACACGTCTCCTACCAGGCACAGGTATTCGCTACTCGATATTAAGGTCAGTCAAGATGCCGATCCATGCTAACTGAAACTATCAATAATGTATCGTGATGTTGCATCTGTAAGCCCTCTGTGATGTGGGATCTTGAAGTGCTAAGTAATCTTTCGATTCAATTAGAATATCTGCTGCCTCACTGATTTACCCTTCTCACTTTGTGAGATCAGCAGAGGCAAGTTGTGATTTGCTTTGCCACAATATAACTGTGTAACGTGCAAAGCAATACCTTGAATCTCAACTAGCATGTAAATAATTAGTCAGCAGCTTAGCCATCATTATAAGTAAAGACTCTGTAAATAACAACTCACAGATGCAAACCTGTTAACTATGATATGGAAATATATGCGTCATTAATGGTGTTCTGGATCCTGGAGCAACAGATGAACAGAAAGCCATACAACAAAGTACAAAAACTACAAAAAGCCATAGTCGACTGGGACAATAATTCTCGCTGTTTTTACTGCTCTTAGTATCGACGGAGAAACCTGTGCTTCTGTTGTCGGCGTGTCAGTCAGACTCTTGGTGGTTTGTGAGCATAAACAAAAAAGAAAAAAAGAAGGAAAAAACATGATGTGTAGGCTTTGTCTAAAGAGAAACTACATGGAGGACAAGGAGGAGACAGACATTTTCCCTGTCAGAGACTGAAAGGAGGAGCACTGGGCCAGCGGCAGACTACTGCGTCCGTTAACAGACATATAAGTGCTTCCTAGATCAAAGCAAGGAAGGAGCTGTCCTGCTGTCAGATTTACAAAAAGAGACAAAGACAGAAAGCAAGTAAGCAGTGGAGCTGCGACGTCAGCTGATTATTGATTGTTACTAAAACTGAGTGCTTTACCCACCTGGACAAAATAGACTCAGCTTGCATCAAAGGGGGAAACCAACAATAGCCTCTACCACAGTAAAAGGAGGAGGAAGAGTAACCAGTAGCCACAGAGAGGCAGAGAGCAAGGAACCAGTTTCCTTTCTCTCCCTTGACCCGTGTCCTTGTCAGGCTGGCTGGTGCAGCCATGGCGTTCACCTTTGCGGCCTTCTGCTACATGCTCACCTTGGTACTGTGTGCAGCTCTCATCTTCTTTGTCATATGGCAGGTGAGTGGCACGGTGAACACACCAGAACTAAGACTGACACACGTAGGGCCTGCAGCATCCTCACTGTAACATCCCACACAGGCAGACGAGCGCGGCCGCCTACACACAGGTGTACAGCGCTGCCGGCAACATAACATACACACTTCAGCCCCTCTAGAGATAATGACATGCATTAATGTGTCCGCCGAATCTAGAAAAGGTGTAAATGTACTTATCAGACACTTCAAATGATCTCCTAAGAGCCACCAGATGACACTTTGATAAAAAGTACAGATTCCTGCTGGCTTCACCCCTCTACATAAAAGCAACTTATGATCCCAGAGAACTGACAATAAACATTAAACATGAAATAAACATTTCCACGTAAGGTGTTCGGGCTTCAGCAAACTCCAGATAATGAGTACAGACAGTCAGCAAAACAGAGTGATCATAAATCTCACCGCCAGACTGTTGTGAATCTGTCTGCCCGCAGGCATTTTCAGTGGAATTTGCACAGCTATCGCTGGAGACCAGTGCACTCAGTTTGCCTGTTACACAGACTCAACAAACACCGCAGCTTTGATCTCTCACCTTTAACATTCCCTCCACGGAGGCAGGAACACAGCGGAGCACAAAAACGCATCATTATGAATATAGGACTTGAAATGACTAACGTACCAATTGACTAAGTGGGTGAGACTACATATGACTCAGTGAGTGTGTCTGTGTGTGAAAGAGACAGCGAGAAGCCTGTGTCTGGCTCGGCTCTTGAGCATGTGACTGAAACGCTTATCAACCTATGATTTTGTTCACCCCTTCCCCCAGTCTACTTCCACCCACGGGCACAGCACCCCAACTGTATGTGGCCATCGACCAATCAGAGCCTCGGTTCACTGGTATAGTAACCATGGTGCCCACTGAGGGGCTCATCGTGTCGCCATGGAAACTGCATCTGTTTACAACAGAGCTAATTGTGAACGAAGACGAGGGAGAGCCATATAGGCTCGTACAGTATGTGGAAGGTGCTCTCCCCTTCGTGCCATCAGTCACTGCCGATGTTCACTTCTCTGCAAATGATATCTGCTTGTTATGGCTTTTCAATGAGCCGTCAAAGGCAAGCTTAGCTCTTTAAAACCTGAGCTGATGATAAGCACAGCAGGTGGCCTTTATGCACCGAATTATTTGTGTTTTTATAGAGCTATTAATCAGGGAGCTAGTGAGAAAAATGGTCAGTTATACTCGCCTCACAGGAGGCAGTTAGAGTGTATCGGAGTATCTGAACAAGTGTCCTCAGTATATTATATTTTAATATGCAAAGAGACACTCAAGATATTGTATATACCAGAAACATACAGCTCTTCAATATCAGCACAGCAAAACAATACTCAGTCGAACGCCTGCTTACATTTTAAATTTTTTAAGCACAACTTGTGAAGAGCACTTCTTGGACGACTCCTGGCATTTGTGTTAATATTAATATTCCAGTGTGAACTTAATTACTTGTCTCAACGTAAGAATCAAGTGTTATATAATGGGTTAGTGCGATGCATTTGTCTACTTCACTTATAGATTTCATTGTTTTTTACAGGAGTCGACATATTGGTGTGGCACAGATAACACAAAGCTGTATGGAGGTGAAATAACCACCCGAGCCGTTCTTAATCAGGGACAAACTGGGAAAAAATTTAAATCAAAATTTCTTTAGTGCAAGCATAGAAATACTACATAATCACACATGATGTCAGCACAACACGACCTGCCTAACAGCATAAAGGGCAATAGCAAATGTCTGCATTTACATATGCCACCATATGCACTCAAAGTGATCTGCAAGCAGCTACAGCTGTGGATGTAGGGAGCGCAACAGTGTACAGCCGACTCAGTCCAACCAAATTTACGAGTGGTGAGAAGACAACAGCTAAATCTTCATTACAGTTGCAGCGTAGCGGTGGTGAAATGAAAACAAGCTCACACGTGTCCGATACTATTAATTTATTTTGCTATTTTTTCAGATCATTGCATTTGATGAGCTGCGCACAGACTTCAAAAACCCCATCGATCAGAGCAATCCCACCAGAGCGGTAAGAACCCTGCTGTTTCACTTCTTGCAAGAATGATCAAACCTTCATGTGCACACAGAGAAATCCCTTCTTTGTACTTTCAGGGTGACTATGCACTGAAGGTTTCGCCCCCAAAAAGATTGCCTATGTTGCACGTTTTGAAAGCAGACTTCATAAAGTTTCACGTTCGTTTCATAAATAAACACAGTAAACTCTTTTACCAAGCCTGCAAACACCGAAAAATGAAACCATCATGTTATGTAAATGAGAGTTTGGGGCTTTTGGAGCGAAAGCTTTCAAATATTTAATTCGGCTACATTTAGCCTTATTCATTAATATTTCTAAATCAAATATTTGCCCTACTTTGAAAACACTAATCCAAGCTTCCAGGTGATTGCTACAGTAGCACCCAGGCAGTGTTTCCCTGAATGCTCATTTGTATGCAGATTGAAGCAATCAGCCTCCTACAAAGACCACGGCTCGTTGGCTTAATCAGTTACAGAGATTCATGCAAATGAAGTCGCTTTTTAGACAATGAGATACTGTAGTGTCGCCACAATAGGAGTGCAATTTGGAGTTTTCACCTCACCATAACGAGAACAAACGCATTCACTCGATCCAAAGTGACAGATAAATGATGGCTGATTGAAAGTTAGCGCATCTATTTATCCTCTCATTTTGCAGAGCTGCTTGCTTACAGTATGTATAAGTTTTCTTCTGGAGATGAAATAACATTATCATGAGTCAGTAGTTCGATCCATTATTCGCTTAGCAAGTTAACAGCAGCTGTGATTATCGTTTTCACAGGATAGCTAATGTTCTAGCAATCATGTGAACCTGCATCTGAACTGCAAAGTGAGAGTGATGAGGAGTGGGAGAGGAAACTGTGAAAGCAGACTGTAGGAGTGTGAAGGCATGCCAGCTACAAGGGGGTGGACACAATAACTGCAACACCTGTAAAATATAATGCAGTCAAATACAATGGAGCACAAAAAGTGGATCTTTTACTTTCCTCAGGACAACGACGGAGAGCTGTCTTACAACCAATCTGCATTCAAACTTTTCTGGTTTTACAGGAGTGGGATGAGTATTGAGACCACTCTGTAGGACTGATGACAACCTAAACACGCTGTTTGATGTCACCGTTTCGAATGTGTTCAGAAATAACTGGATCTGGCAGGATGCGACGCTGCCGGTCTCTCCCCAAAATCAATAAGCTGCGCAAACAGAAGACAAGCGAAGGCAACAGCCATGGAAGATAAACAGCAATTATATTTGTGGTTAGCTGAGAAGCAACACATGTTCGCTCGAGTGCGGTTGTGTACAAAAAGCACAAAAGCAGTCAATATTTGTCGGCAAGAGAGAGAAAGAAATGATAGAAAGACAGAAGCAAAGAGGCTGGACATCTTTTTCGTCTCAGAGGGAAAACCACCCCATCACCACCCCAACAAATAACAAAGAGCCTATGTTTCTTTCCCCCATTAAAACAACAACATTAACCACATCATAGTGGTCAAATGTATTTTTTTTTCAGGCCTCCTTTAATGTCAGCAGCTCTAGAAAGATTATGAGGCAGATTGTCAGGGAGATCACTCATTTGCGTCTCTGATAATAAGTGCTTAATTAGATTACCAACCTAACTACAGCACTCTTTGCCCTGTAATTGTTGCTCCTTTATCTCTTCTCCATATTGTGAAACGTCTCCGCTGCATTTGATTAACGTCCTCAGTCATGTTTCTTTATTGGAACTATTAAATATTCAGAGCAAATTGGATGACCTGACACAAATAGGGCCACCTCAGGGAGGCTACGGGCTGTAAAATCTGAGCAGCGCAACGATTTACACCGACAACAACAAACCGTGTGATGCACAGCAGCTAAGCCGGCACTTACACTCCTTAAATAACAGCACTGTGGACGAAGGACTAGAAAGAAAGAACGAAAGAAAAAAAAAAGACAGGAAATTACACTGAGCATACTAACAACAGTGAGGCTAGAGAGCCTGTGTCTAATTTGGGGCAAATCCACTTTCCCCTTTCAGGTCACCGGTTTTAATTTCTGTCCACAGACTCATGAAGGGTGGATGTTGCTCCAGCTAAAGGAAGCCGATATCACCAGTTGGTAGCCAAGATAGATGCCTCAATATGTCAGACTGAATAGACACGCTTATCCACTTGATATATTATATTTAACAAAATAAATGAAGCCAAGCAAATTAACAGCCCCCGTGATAATTACCTGACTGTAGACATTATGGTTACACAGTAACACAATAACTTTCTGTTGATGGAAACGGATAAACGGGGCAAATGAAGTAGAGCAAACCATCTAATTTGCCTTGCTAACTAATCAATGGACAACCAAAGAAAACATCTGTATGAGGCGAATATCTGATGTCAGGCTCATGCACTCGAAGATGGATGACTTTAATTTTAAAACAGATAATTGAGCTTTCTATAATGGCTCACGAGAGACTCCGAGCTGAAAGCTTAACAAGATAAGGTGGGAGATGTGCGCACAGGTTTTTATTTTTTTGGTTCCTCCAATATAAATTTTGCTTCTCAAATAGGTTTCAACCACGTAGATGGAAAAAAAAAAATCCACACCATTGTAATTCTTTTATTTTTATTATTATTTATTGAAAATGAATTTATTCAAGTATAATATACTTTTTGTGTTTCTCAAACGTCATAAAAAAATAACAAATGTGGTTTATGTGCTATAGGTAGGCACAGGTATGATTAATGACATTAATTAAGGCTCTAGATCAGGACTGTCACTAGCGTCATTAATAATAACCTATATTTAACTCATATTTCATGCAAAAATTGTGCCTGTTGTATGTGTCCAGATCATGATTATGGACTTATAGTCCACACCCAAATACCTATTCTGAGTAATGAGAAGACCTATCTGCCCCACAACAAGGTTATTATTAATAAAACACTTAATTAAACCTTAATAAAAATTAAGGTTGGCCTAAAAAACAAACAAAGAAAACTAAAATACACTAAAGAAATACATATGAAATGTTTTTGTATCATTTTGGTCAAATTAACCAACAATATAGAATGAAGAAGTACTGGTGTGTGTGTTTACTGGAACAGGGATGTCTACATGACTGTGTGTGTGGGTCTGTGTATTTTAATATTGTAATACTGTTTTGTATTGTGTTGTGTTGAACAAACACCACGCGTATAACAACAAAAAGCTGAGGCTAAAAAAAAGAAAAGAACAAAAAATGCATCAAACTTAACATTGTTAAACAATATAAACTGAAGCAAAATGAGGGAAACGCACTCTAAATAAAGATCAAATATAGATCCATGACAAAACAGCACCAAATGACAGATGTGTAAAATCTATGTATTTTAGACTTATGATAAAAACAAACTCAGGAGATTTAGTTTTTAAAAAAACAGGAGGAGGTTAATTAATTGCTATCAGTTTAAAGTGTATTTTTCCATGGTACTATTGTTGGCCGGGACATCCAATGTAATGTACAGCTGCATGTTATAGTATCACTATACCCATAATACTGATATTTAAGCAGGAATGCTAAGATAAAACTAGCCATCAGGTTCAGTTTTTAGATTTTGTAACGGTATTTAATATGTGTCCAGTTTAAAAAACAATTCTCCAAAATAAGATTCACTCCAGTCTACATTTTGTTTGTGCTATGAGACAGCTATTTTTCTGTTAGGCACTGACAGTAATGCACTGATTGTTGACCGGACTTTCTTTATATCCTCTCCACAGAGAGAAAGGATTCTCAACATTGAAAGGATCTGCAACCTGCTTCGCAGGGTGAGTAATAGCTGTTTTTCATCTGCTGGTGGTGGATGACTAAAGCAGAGGTGCTTCACAGGGCCATGACCGTTTGTCTTTTTTCATTGTGAGGACCATGACACACACTGATTCATTTCACATGTAGCCCGTCCCCACAACACGCCATTACCTCTTTACAGGCACACAGTGATGGAGAGCACTGATCCAGCCCAGATGTTGTGAGCATTTTATTTTCCACATTTCAAGGCTTTCAGAAAAAGAACTTTGTGTCCGTGAACGAGCACATCCTGTGGAAGCCATTTTAAACATGCTTGTGCTTGAAGATGGACAGTGCCATTAGATGTCTGTGATTCAAAGTTAATAGATAAATAAATAAAAATATATACAATTACAAGAATTTAATGTAAAGGCAGTAACTAGCATGCTAATTGTGGTATTAGAGCCAACATATTAATGTAGTAAAGAGAATTTTCTGAATAGGTTTGCCCTGGGTTCAAACTGTTACCATTTTCTGATTTTTTTGTGTGTGTGTTTTTCTTTATATAGCTGCTCAGTGCAAGAAAATAAAGTGCTGCTGATACATAACTACCCTACCACCATGTTATTAAAAAGGAAATTTCATTGCTGCAGTGGAAAAACAATTTAATTTACCCTTAATTGCTACACAGGAACACATGCAGGCTGGCATGTATCTCTGTTTAATCTAGCCTGGCAGTTAGACTACATAAGGTATTAGTGATATTTGCTCTAACCAATCACTGCTGAAATTGGTTCCACTAAAAATATTCAAATAATATTCAAACAGACTGTAATGGCTGATGGAGCCAGCTAAGGGTTGTGATGTCAGTCAAAGAAATGAGTTGTTATTTTGCAGCTATATGCGTAATTTTTGAATTAGCATCAAGATCAAATGGCTATGTGAATGTGATGTGATACTTCTTGTGAAGTTCACATTACCTAAGGTTCATTTGTATAGCACTACAATGAACTTCCCCAAAACAGAATAAACAAACAATAGACTTTATAAAATGCAATTAATCAATGAATCACTTAAAATAGACCATGCGAGATTAAAAAAAAATCTTTTAAAAAGAGATAATTTGTAAAGAATAAATTGAAATGAACATAATTAAACGTTAAAACAATAAATTGGTGTTACGCTAAGGATGTCAAAGATATAAATGCTATCATAAAATAACCATATTGGTACTTGCCATGTGCAAGAAACAAGTCTTCAGCAGTCTTCACCATGCTAGCTAGTTAGCATGGTTAGCAAGGTACATCCATAGACTGTAAGAGTGAAAATGAGAAACACAGATACACAAACCTTCTAACAAATATGAAATACTAGAACTTTACTAGTAAGCTGAAGTAGAAAGCCACAGTAGATCAGATTATGTGTAAAACATTTCTATTAAAACTTTCCGGCACGCTAAAGCCCGAGTCTGTCATCTGAATTATTAAGGTGAAAACTGTAAAGCTAAATAAAAAAAAAAATCAACTCCTGTAGTTATTTTGAAGGGGCATATTAGTTATAGCTACCAACCCTGTTTTTTGGGGGCAAGAAAGCTCTTTAACGTAAGATTACATGGTTACTCACTGACTTGTAGAACAACTTTCACTTGGCCACTTAAGGAACTGTGGTTTCTGGTGCTTGCATGTTGGCCTCATTTGGCCCAGACATTACAGCATCAGTTCATTCTCAGTGCTCTCATTGCACTGTTTTTGGCTGCTATAAGCAGCTATTTTCAGAGAAAAGTTCTGAAAAGTGGCAACACACTCCCCGCCCAGCATGAAACACTAAAATCTTGATATGAAGTAAGTGTTGAGTTGCCCTCAACTTATCATGTTGCCATCTTGAGTCTTAATCCCATCTCAGATTTTCTCTAACAGTATTTTAACAACCAAACACTAGACTTTAAATCACAGGAAAAAAAATGTCAGCAACTTACATCACCTTCTACTAATGTATAAAAAACAGTCTACGTGTGTGAACCCGTAACAGCAACGCCTTCCACGTGAAAATGTTTGCCCTGCAGTGTGGTCTTGTTGTACACTGTAATTATATCACATCAGTCCTTTCTGAAAAGTTGTTGGAGTGTGATTGCTTAATCATTTAATTTTCCATCCCTCTTATGTTCCTTATTAGTTGGTGGTACCGGAGTACTCCATCCACGGTCTGTTCTGCCTGATGTTCATGTGTGCTGGAGAGTGGGTCACACTTGGCCTAAATATCCCGCTGCTCTTCTACCATCTGTGGAGGTACGGTCCCACAGCAGATGTGTAACTAGTTTGTGTTGGTCTGATGGGTGAGTGAGCCAAACTGCCGGCTTTTTCAGGTTTTTTCATCGGCCCGCCGATGGCTCAGAGGTCATGTATGATCCTGTCAGCGTGATGAACGCAGACATTCTCAACTACTGTCAGAAAGAGTCCTGGTGCAAGCTGGGCTTTTATCTTCTCTCATTTTTCTATTATCTCTACAGGTAAGTGGGAGATTTGCAATGTTTCTCATTTCATAATGACAGTTCAAAGATGCCTTAGACATCTGCTGCCATCCATAAATTTGTAAAATTAATTTTCATCTTTCATCCATTGCACTATTTCTTGTTGTAGTATGGTCTACGCCTTGGTGAGCTTCTAGCAAACAGGAGAGATGAGGAAATAAAATAACTGTAAAAGAGAAATTGGAGAACAAACGGAGGCACAAACCTTTCCTTTCTCCATGTATTCTGACCTTTCTGGCTTTGGAAGTCTAACCCTGGACAAAGCATGAAGAACAATTTGAGTGAATGTGAATTTTTCGAAAAAGCCTCTTTTCGATTGTATCATTGTACACCCGATACTGCTGTCGGACAACCGGATGAAATCTTGAAGGACTGAAAAGCAGGTGTTTGTGTTGCCTTTGACCCATTATACAATTTAACAATATTTCTGAAGGGCTGGATTTTCCCCACGCTGCTCTTAATAATCCAGTTGCTCAACTCACTGTGAATCTCCAAGCACTTGGGGACTGGAAAATGAAAAATTATGTCTGTATTCTTTGACTTTGACAATGTACTAAAAGCAGGATTGTTTTGCATATGGAAGCTCTGACATCAAACCGTTGCTCTGATCGTGTTGCAGGAAATGGGTTAGCAGTGTAAGAAGTTTAATAGACCTGGCATGAGTTGGTGTGTGCACAGACACCTTTAACCAGGACAGGGGATAAAGATTTGCCTGATGCCAGCCTCTGCCAAATGCAAAGTCAAGTGAGACATTGTTAAAAAAAATAAAATAAAAAAAGCAAGGAATCATCCAGGTTTGACTTAAACACGTTCGACTTAAGGTCAATGCTTGTGATGCGCATTCAAAATAGGTGTGTCCGTATGTGAGAGGGCATATTTTACGCTATATGCTAGGTTCATGCTTTCCAAAGAGCGTTCAGCTCAAACATGCCAAAATGTTACCGCTGAAAATCGTTGTGCCAAATATAAAAACAAGGTCAAAAGATGAGACTAGAAAGTAGTTGCAGTATTTTGTGCTCTCAGACCTTATGGTTAATTCTACTTTCATTAGCACATTATTTATTTATTTATTTTTGGCGCAATATTTTTTTTCCTCAAAAAAAAGAAAAAAACCCTTTAGTTTTGTTGTGTTTTTTAGTGTGCAGGGAGCACCTTATTCCTCTTTCCAGTGATGTTTACTCTTATTCATCTGCATTTATACTATAGTCATTAGCACAGCAACTCTTTTCTGATTTGAGGTAGAATAGCATAGCGTAGTCATCTCATGTGCAAAAAAGCAATTAATAACAGTAATCTAGCAATGTAAATTGAGTCATGAGACATATCGATCCAGTGTTATTCAGTGTTTGTAACAGTGAGTGGGACAAAAGTGGCAGATGAGACAATAATGACTCTATGACAACATTTCAGCCTTTTAAGTAGTGCAATGACAGCGAAAACATCGCAATACATCTACAACCGTACAGCTTCAAAGGCCACAGCTGTAAGACACAAAATCTTACTGGTGACCAAGATGTATAAACAGGAAACTCTTTCCATGGCTGGCCTCTGTTTGCAGATAAGTGATGGTTCAAATGTGTGATAGCAGTAGGAAAACAGAAACTCTGGGGGCCTGAGAACAAGCTGTGATATTTGCCATACACCAACTCCAGGTGTACTAAATGGTGGTGTCTGATAGACAAACTGTGGGCTCAGATAGCAAAAACTGAGGTAAGGAGTCTCCGAAGAACACGGGTGGGCGTATCTCAGCTGCTAGACACGGCTGGCTGTAATCAGTTACCTTGCCCCCAGCCCGGACTAACCACTATCAAGGAATGCCCACTTAAAATAATGGTCTCAACTGCTGCAGTCTACTGAAATTCTTGTTACGTAGAAGGATTCACAGCAAAAATTGACACACTGTCATGAATTATATCCAATAATTATATAGATCGATTTAAATAAATTTAATTAAATTTTTATTTTGATAGCATAAAATCACAAGAACAGTCACCTCAATTCATATTATAAAGTAAAGGCCCTAAAATAGAGACAAAACCCCAACAATCAAATGACCCCTTATGAGCAAGCACTTGGCAACAGTGGGGAGGAAAAACTCCTTGATCATTCCATCAGTGATAAAAGTAACAGTATAATTTTCCAGTGTGTGTTAGCAATGTATGAAATTCATTTCTAATGAAAGCGATATTTTCTTTAGCAAACAGCCGCACTGCACTGTATACAATGCTTTGTTAAGCTCAGCAAATTCAATACAAGTATGAACACCAGTGTTTGTGTACATCAGCATTTCACACCCTGCCTGCACCACTCAGCCCCAAGCCCATTTTTTTCCACTGTAGTTTTAGCAAATGTCCCTCAAAACAGGAATAAATGCAATATTTCTTGAGGATTATTTTTAGAAGTGGAAACATTTTTGCATCAGCACTTTTTCCTGTAACAGCACTGTGTTTATCAGATTCATAAAAAGTTAGGCCCATGCTCATTTGTGAAGCTGAAACAGTGGGTGGGAACAAAATGTATCAAGCCTTTGCTACAATTGTAATACACACATCAGCTGAAGTGTGTTAATTTTGTGTTGGCAACTTGAAAATTACTTTAATTCCTAATATAATTCAATTCAATTCAGTTTCATTGATATAGCTCCAAATCACAACAACAGTTGCCTCAAGGTGCTTTATATTGTAAGGTAAAGACCATACAGTAATAAAAAGAAAACACAGAAAATCCCAGCAATCATATGACCCTCAATGAGCAAGCACTTTGGTGACAGTGGGGAGGATAAACTCCCTTTTAACAGGAAGAAACCTCCAGCAAAACCAGGTGTAGGGAGGGGCAGCCATCTGCCGTGACTGGTTGGGATGACGGGAGGAAAACAGGACAAAGACACACTGTGGAAGAAACCCAGAGATTAGTAATAATTCATATAAACCTGTGAAGTGTCCAAAACATACTTAATGCTCTAAACTCATCCTTTATTGACTGACATACAGTATGCTCTACATTACAGGAAGCATTATTTCTTCAAAATAATATAACATATATTAGTCTTAATGCAAAAAAATTCAAGTTTTTAAAGCATTAATAACTCGTGTTGTTAATGTAGCTGCACTGTAAGAGTTCAGCACATACACATATATAAATATATACACAGACTTATCTAAGTCTGAAATCATGGCACGCAGAGCAAATGAAACTGCCTGCGTGATCTGAATGGCAAGCACTGAAGGAATTTCAGTAGGCTGTCAGCTGAAGACAAGATGGTATATGTTGTTGCAAATAATGTCAAAAGTAATCACAGGACACCGAGACCTCAAATCTCTGCCAACAGTGTGAGCGTGTTGAGTCTGGACAATCGCTACTAAAGCACAGGAACATGAGGAGAAAAAAAGGGGGGGGGGGGGGGGAAAAAACCCCGGG
>VURO01006402.1:48871-72669 GCA_015108175.1 Pelvicachromis taeniatus
TATAAGAGAGAAGAAAAAAAAAAAGAAAAAAAAAAAAAAAAAAAGGGAGGAGGGGGGGGGGGGGGGGGGGGATATACAGCCTGGTTGAATGTCATTATGTAGTTGCTGTGAACAAAGCCTTTTAGAAAACTGTATTTGAGTATAATTATTTGTATCTGTCTTTTATACATTTCTCATCAGCGTACGCTACAGTAAATTTGGTGGATGACTTTATTAGGTTACACTATGATGTACAGCTATTCACATGCCGTATTCTAATAAAACAGCAATGCCAAAATGTCCATTTCCATGTCGCTCATTTCCTGCCTGTTGAGGGTCAGCATTTTTTGTCCATCTGTGAAGAGTTGTCACAGACATGTGATGTTCTGCCGAAGATGTGCTGGATGAGAAAAAATAAAACTCTGAAGGATGATGGGGACACTGAGTGGTGCATTAGACTGAGGGATACAAGATGAACCGCCTCATTGAGAAGCTGTTGAAAAACAGCTGCATTTAGAAGTGTTCCAGAGACATTCAGCCAACCTCTCTGAAGGCACCAGAATAACTAAATACCAATACTGATGTGGAAAGAACTTCTACTGGAGAGGCAGCAAAGAGAGGACTAAAGCCTTTCATTAATGTCTGCACCTTTAGAATACTAACATATCAAATTATAGAGCTCTGGATGCCTATTAGATTACATAACAAAATGAAGCTGACAGAGTTCGTCTCCACAGAGAGACATCATCACTTCTGAAAATGTCACTGTAGCTATAGAGCATTTAAAATTCACAAGTTGTGATTCCTCAGAGGGAGAGGGAGAGAGCAAAAAGACGCACAACCCAAAACACTGAGTGTGGGTCTAAGCTGGCTCTGGGACTCATTTGTAGAGTCTGAAAGGTTTGCCAGGTTATCACTTGTTTAAATAATGATTCAGACAGAAAACAGAGAAACAACAAGGCTTCAAGTTGGCGTTTTCCCCTCTGTTTGAAGAGGACAGATCATTCTCCGCTGTCACCATGGAAACTAAACTGTATTAGAAATTCCTGTTGACTCACTCTGAAGCTGAAAACACAGAAAAATCCAATAGAAGTTGGTGCACATGCCTGGCAGCGCTGCTTCACTGCCCAGTGCATTTATATTTATTAAATGCACTGCATACATACCACTTTCATATAAGCAGTTATGACGCCTGCTTACACCAAGACACAGACACACACACTCACACACATATATACTACATTAACGCACACACCAAACCCGCTCACTCACAGCACATGCATCTGTTTCTCGTTCCCTCTCATCCCACGATTCACACTGTTTCACACTCATCATCTCGGGCTCTTCCTTTTTTCAGCACCCTCCACCACCATAATTGTCTCAACTCCTTTCCCCTCTCTCCTACGTCTGTGCACCTCTCAGCCAGGCGTTACCATGGAAACTGGCTAACAACTGATGGGCTTGAAAACGTCAGGATTGGCATACACAATTGGCAAGCGCGTGCACGCTCGAAGGTGCATACCCAAACACACACACATACATATTGTGCACATTCATTATTGTATTATTCTGGCTCTATAGGCATGCATACATAAGAAAAAGAAGGGATGCACATCAAATTTAAAATGGGGGTCATTTTAAAAAATTAAAGAAAAAAAGAGAAGAAAAATATACGTAGTTACTGACTGTCCGTTTTTGAATGCACACTCGGATTCCTGATGATTTGGGTTTGATATTTATCATAAACACTCTGCGGATGCAGTGAGACCTTGCTTCCAAACTCAAAACAATAAATTAAAATGTAAGCTACCTCCAGCTGCTCCCTTAGTCACAGGGGTTTACCACAGCGGGTACCGCCGCATGTTTGATTTGAGTATTTTTACGCCGGATGCAATTTCTGACGTAAGCCCCCCCCCCACCCATGATATGTATGAAAATTAACAAATCAGTCAACCAGATTCATCACTGCATGTCATGGATGTATTACAAAATTAACATGATGTTGTTGCATTTTTTTTCTGAAGTCCTAAGTTTGTGGAAGGATCAGATGTGCTGTCTTAGCAGTCTCTTTTTGTTTCCAAGGATGTGTCAAACCTGTTCACACTTATGTTTTTATTTGGACTGAGCATCGTCTGTCCAGACAGAGACATGAGCGTGACTCACTCTGTCAGCTGCTGTCTCACTTATATAAATACCCACTGCTTTCATCAAACTAAATACTAACTTCGTTTTCAGTGACTGGCCTTAGAAAGTCATGACTTGGCTGCTGTTGTCTTTCCCTCTTCAGTGTTATGTGAGATTTCTTTAAAACCGTTTGAGACAAGTATGAAAGTTCCCGGGTCACATTTAAGGCCGCTTTATAAACAGAGTATTACTCGCTTGTACCAGACTTTTTAATCAGACACGTCTACTCATATCTAATTTTAATTTTCAATTTTCAGATCAAATTGAATATCTTAAATGGATGAAGCCCTCAGGCTGAGTTTTTTTTTCTTTTGGTAATGAGAATGGCAGTCTAATTTTAATCCTGATGGCTACTGTAATGCCGATAGTGTAGTTTAACACCTGAAATATCTATATAGCATTAATTAATACACAGGGAAAGCAACTTTTCACAGATCATACAGAATCAAAGTGACAATCATTTACAGAATAATCTGATACTATGGGCAGTGAAGAATGACAAAGTCCTTACCCACACATGTTAGTTGTCATTGTGTTCATTAAAGATGGCAGTGTGTTCGGACGGCACCATGTCAAAGAAATCATGAGCTGTTATAATGTAATAATGCCATGAGATGGTTTGTGACGTCCTCATTTAAAGAGTTTATTCAAACTGAACATCAAACCTAAGGGCTGACCACTCATTTTGTATACAGACTTGACAGTCCCAACTGTGACAATGACTTGCAAAATAGACATCTTATCGTATTAAATAATGTTTGGAACAATACACTATATAAAAGTATATAAAAGATGGAGATGTATCATTAATATCTAGTAGTCTTGGCTAAATACATTGTATTTACATTCTAACTCAAGGCTGAAAGCAACCGTAAACGACTATAATGTACAAACTGGTGTTGGCCAGAAGTGAAAACAGGTGATTAGGATTTAGCTATATTTTTTGCAGTAGTTTGCTGGTAGTTCTCAATCACACTGACCTAGAAAATGGTCAGCAACCCCTTGGCAACCACTGGTCACTGGGGACAAAAAGTGTATTTCCCAAAAGGATGGGGAGCAGTTGTTGGAGACAGCTGGCAGTCGCTAGGGGAAATCTGTTGCAAAAAAGGTGCTGCACCTTGTGGTGGTCCCCGTGGTTATTAGCACATTAGCAGATTGCTGGAGTCACCCACAGTATGCACGGAAGATGTCGACTTGTCTGCACATGCCAACTATTTGCCAGTCTCTGTGCCTGTGTGACTGACCTAGCTTACATATATAAAGTAATAAGAGGAGTTTAACAACCTTTTGTCATTTATTGTGTGGCTAACTATTGCAACAACAACCGAAAAGGAAATAAAAGATACTTGTTTTTTAATGTTCTGAATCTGAATTTATAAGCCACTATAGTAAAGCGTCAGCCACATTTATTACTGATATGTGTTAATAGAAGCTCAAAGAAGTAGCTTGGTGCAATAGCCATACCTGAAGTTACTCACTACAAAGCTAACACTTACAGTCCAGGTGAGATATTTAATTTCATTGGTTTATGTATCAAGTGTGAACGCTTGGATACTTTTTTATAGTTGACTACAGTTACCTTTCTAAGTTATATTTTGCTATTATTTTGTGTCACATGCACAGGTAGCTTTGTTGTAATCCAGCCTTATAATTACCATATGAACAAAATGTGTAATTACATTTTAAAAAGAAGAAAAACAAAAATAACAGAGGAAAACAACACGCATGGTACATGCTGCACATGCACACAAATATTCACATATCCTATAAAAAGCTAAGAAGCTTATGTAATAATTCAGCATGGGCCTAGCCACCATGTAGACACGCATTCACAGTATAGAAGTCCGTTCCTAATTAGCACTTAGCATTTGAAAAACAACCACAAAATAGCTTGTGTAGGCGAGGCCAGAGGCCAACTGTACTGTAAATGGGTTTAAAAGGTGAAAAACGAAGGTGTGCATCAACACAGTGCTCTGTCATCTGTACGCACACGTCTCACTGCATGTGAGAAAAACATCATTTTCTAGTGTAAATGCAGGGTGATTTATAATGGAATAGGTCAAATATAATACGAACATTATTTTTAGACTAATCTGCATTGCTGCCTAATAGAATAGACGTCTCAATCTGTTTTTAAAAAGGGCAACAAACAAGCTCACGCATTAGAGCGCCATATAAACCGAGCCGCTGATCATCACGCAGTCATGAAAGATTTTGAGATTGCCTAAACAAAAAAAACGTCTTCTCAGAGTGATGCATCAGTTCAAGCAATAATGTGGCCACCTGTCACCTCCACAGCAAAACAAGTTGCTCTAATGGAAAAACTTAAGAAGAAATTATCGCTTTAATGCTGACAGGAGCCGTTTTAACAGCTTCTGATTGCATTTACTTGAACTAATATCTGCCATGTACTTGTTGTTCCTTTAGAATAATTTGAAGCAGAGCGAGATCAGAGATGAAGCCTAACAAATGTTTAAAAAGCCTGGAGGCTTGGCGAACATCTGCAATTCTAGCTTGGAAGCCTGGAAAGAGAATCCATTTAAACAAGATGATAACAGGTTCTAAAAGGTTACTTAAGCGGGATGAACAGACATGTTCATAGCAAGTGTCTCCTAATAGCTGCTGTGGTCTTACTGCTAAAAATTACACTCACTGGCCACTTCATTGGGTACACATCTACAACTGCACAACACAAATATCTCATCAACCAATCAACTGGCCCCAATTCAGTGCATTTAGACATGTAAACATGATTAAGAAGAGCTGGTGAAAATTAAACTGAGCATCAGAATGATGAAGAAAGGTTGTTGGTGCCAGACGAGCTGGTCTGAATATTTCAGAAACCGCAACAATCTCCATGGTTTACAAACAATAGTCGGAAAATCTCCAGTGAGCGGCAGCTCTCTGGAAGAAAATGTGGAGAGAGGTCTGAGAAGAAGAAGAACATTGATGCGAATGGACTACAGCAGCAGAAGGCCACACCGAGCATCACTCCAGACAGTTTGGAAAAATGTTGTCTTGTCTGAGGAGTCTCCATTTCTGCTGCTACATTTGGATTGTAGCATCTGAATTTGGCGTGAAACAATGTGAATTCACTCTGATGGTTATGACCACAGTGGATCCATCTTCTGAAGATTACTTATATGCTGCAATGTCACAGAGCTAAGATCATTAAAAAACTGGTTTCTGGAAAGTAAAAATGATGTGAATACAGATGTGGATTCACATCTTAGATGAGCAGCTGACATATCGAGTGTGTGTTACTATCATGTTAATAAGGACTATCTTGGAGGAATTTTTCCAGCATACTGTCGAATCTATGCCACAAAGAATTAAAGCAGCTCTGAGGACAAAATTGGGGGGGGTGGAGACAACCCACTACAAGGAAGGCATATTTGACAAAGTGGCCAGTGAGTGTATGAGTCATGTTTTCAGGGTCGCGGGTTCAAATCTATATGCAAAAGAATGTGCTTGACTTCTACATACATAATGCGATGATGTAAAACATTATTACGATTAATCTTCATATCGCAATAATTAATTTATTTAAATAACATTTTCGAATGCTCTGTGTTTTGTAGTTGTTTATTTCCAGTGTAGTTTACTGTGGCACTACATTTAAACCTAATTAAAAAAAAAAACAAGACACTGTAAAAAATGCTTTAACGCAGACTTCATATGAATAAAGGCACTGATATTTATGGGTTTGTTTCTGCCTCCCAATCAGTATTTAAGTCACATTTGTTTTTGCAAAGCGATGTAGAGCGCAGACTGACTTCACAGTCAAAATGCAAAGATTTAAACACCGGTCATCGTTGTTTCACTGAAAATAGATTTACATGAAATTATTGCTAGGTTTGTGTTCAATACGTTGTATGGCAGTTCAGATCCCTCTGCTCCCCATCTTCTTTTCTTCTTAGTATATATAAGGGAAAATCCTGTAAGGGACACGTCGGCAGTATGTGTCCCAAGCTTGGCCGTATTTGGCTCTACACTGTCTCTCATCACGGGCCTCTCGGTGAATCAGTAAGATGGTGAAGTATATGACGTAGAAATAAGGCAGAAGATGCGAGAATCCTATAAATAAAGAGGCACATATGACAAAAAACACAAGACAATATTATATGATTCAGTAATGAATGGTGAAATAAAAACTAGTCCCTTCTTTTGTCACTGACATCAGCATTTATGATTTGTATAAAACAAGCTGTAATCAAATGTACACCCTCCTCTGCAAATAGCAGTTTACTTTCTATTCAGTCTGAATTGTACAAAAGCCCTGCAGTGAATACCAGTCTGATTAAGCTCTTATATATTCAGTGTTGATTCATCACAGTAATCTGTTTTTTGAGACTGTGCTTAGTGTTTCAGAGCAGTACCCCTCGTCCCTTTAGTCAGCGTTTCCTCAGTCCAGGTTTACAGGGGACCGCTGAGCTTGTTTGTTAGGGCAGCTTTCATATGTCATCGCTTTTTTTTTTGGAGTGCATAATTTTGCAGTTTGTCACTTGTGCTACAGCGATAAAAGAGAATAAAAAAACTGAAACTAAAGAATGCATCTCAATTACAAAAGCAGAGAGACAAATGAGTCACATAACGTTGAATACCAATGAGAGTGTGTCAGCTATACAAAAGTCTGACACTCACTATTTCAGGAAGTGAGTTTTTGACAGACTTGGGCAATTTACAGAAGAACAAAGAGAACAGTCTGCTGCTGCCTTTCTTGGAAGCATACCAGTTGCAAATGTAATGCAAATACTTCGTGAGGACATGGAGGCAGTCTGAAAAAAAAATCACAGTGCTCAAGGCCATTTAATACCTTATGTAACCAAAACCACATCAAAATGTACTGAGAGCCCACAAAGTTTGGCGTTAAATGTTTAGTTAGATTGAGGCTGTTTTCCATCTGATATTTACCACAATGCAAAAAACACCCCAAAAAAACAATAGCGGCTCGGTGAGGAAAACCTGCTGCTGATGAACAGGTGAGACCAGGTAGGGATTGATCAGGATGAATGGCCTGCCTGATCTGAACCACAGTGGTGCTCTGTTATTGGACTTGTGTGCTAAGCATAGTTTGTCAGTAACAAACACAATGTTCAAGAGTAAGGGTGTTCATAAGAGGGGTCCTGGACAGGATCTAGTGTCGTCACATGTATAGTGAGGTTGTGCTTAGACCAGGGTGTGCTCTGGCAGAGCCCCCAGCCTGTGAGTGAGATTTTCAACCCAAACTCCAGCAGAACGTCTTAAGCATTAAAAGGAAGGTTGGGTCCAAAAGGAACATGTTTAATGCCTGAGGCGCCTGAACGGATCTGCAGCTGCAAAGTTGCTGGTGTCTCTTCTGGCAGAAATGCCTGAACTGGATGGTGAAGCCGTCAAGCTGAAGGAGTCCTATCAGGCTTGGTTAGCCCGTGGGACTTAGCTAGCAGCTGACAGGTACCAGCAAACCAAGCAGAGTGTGGCCCTGGCAGTAGCTGAAGGAAAAACCCTGGTGAGGGAGGACTGGGCGAGACCAAGAAACAAGACTTTTGGTCAGCCTTGAAACGATTCTGGCAAACTGTCATGTGGCTTTGGAGGGGAAAGCAGCTGACCTGAACTTAATATAATCACGCAGTAGAAGGAATTCTTTGAGGACCCCCTCAATCTTATTGTCACACCCAGAGTAAGAGAAGAAGCAAGGGGGCTGACTCGCCCATCACTGGGGGTGAGGTCACTGAGGTAGTTAAACAGCCCCAAGTTTGAAATATTCGAAAATCCTTGGATCAGTAACCCATACAAAATGCTATTTAAAGACTAAAAGCACACCTTTTCAATCATATTATAAAGGTAGACAAATTCTGAATTTCAGGAGTTGGACCACACCCCAAACACTCCCCTACTGGTCATAGATCTATAAATGTCTACTTGTGCCACACACCCACTCATTCTCCCTCCCATGTTTCTTCTGTTTGTCAGCCTTTCGCAAAGCTATCAGTTGGATAAGCCAGGCTCACGAGCCACCACTGATCCGGGGTTGGGGTCCTTGCTGCTGAATATGAACGTAAGCTTTTTTATTTTGTTGTTAACAAGGAGGTCAACACTTTTGTACATACATACAAATAAAGTTTCAGAGAGCATAAAAAAGAATCTGGATTTCACAGTGGATCATTAACACAACCAGCCATCATTATCCATTCGAATAATAAACAAGGCTGAAGATGATTAATACTCAGCCTGACATTAATCTCTTATCCATGACTTCACCCACATTTGCTAAAAAAACTGTTATGTCAGCGGGGCCTTCTTTTCTAGCAAAAAAACCAAAAAAAAAGTGGTGAGCTTTTAAGATGTATTACCACATGGAAGGGACCAGGCGAGGGCCATGAGGAGGTCACCAAGGTAATTGGGATGACGAACGAGACCCCACCAGCCGGACACCAGCAGCCGCTTCCCTGTTGCTGTGGCAATGGTCTCCAGTCCTGTAGGGAGTCGTAAAACACACCGATATTTCTGAATAAGATTTACCAACTCTCTGACTCCCTCTCCACTTTGATATGAGGATCAATCAATGAAAATAAAAAAAGACTATCTGAATGCATTAAAAGATAAAGATAAAAAAGGGGGGAAACAAACTGACTGGCGACACTTGGATGAGTGGGGTCCCGTCTGAACTGATTCTTCTGTGAGTTGGATTGTCTGAAAATGTAATATCCAATACCTGATGGCAAACCCCCCCAAAACAAATAAAAAAAAATAGGTTCATTATTAATTTTCAGCCACTTTTCAGCAAAACAGCAGAAAAGAGCTGACACGCAATTACCATTCAGCACTATTATGACTGCAGTCTTGAGTGAACTTAGGGCCTGGGGGTGCACAACCAGGAAGGCTGCCTGCAGGCCATACGTGAAGGGAACCCAGGCCAGATCACCGAAGACCAGCATGAAACCAAAACCATCATGCACAATGTCCATGGTGGTCAGGACAGCCTCCTGTTACAGCAAAGTGAAGCAGACATTAAATAAAAGCAGTGATCGAATATAGTTAAAAAAAAAAAAGAAAAAAAAAGTGCGACTCTCACCTCGTTCCACAGAGCGTCGGCCACGTACAGCAACTGGAAACTGTTTACCAGAATCATGGCGAGGGAGGGGGACCCTCGGAGCTCCACCTCCTTCATTAGCATGCCGAGGTTAATGACCACCTGAGGGGGTTGTGAATAATGATGGACACAAGTGGGGCTGCGTGTTTCCATTTGCACCGGCAGACAAATTCCTTCTGTGATCATGAGATTGTTAAACTAAAATAAATGGATGCCGTCAATATTCTACTATTTATTTTGCAATAAAAACCTTTTGGCTGTCTCTTATCCTCATGTGGATGGATCCACATATGTGATTTTTACAGATGATGCCCTACCTGATGCTACCCTCCCAGGGATTTTCATCTCCTCCCAAACTCAACTCGGGGCTCTTTCATGTGTTAGACAAACTAACCACTACACTACAGAGCCACTGTTTTTAGGATTAATAATCTGACTAATTTCTCAGTCAATCGATTCTTTCGTTTGTGCATGAAATATCAGATACATGTCACATTCTTTGTCTTTTTAAACAAGAAAATTCCTTATGTGATGATGTGATTATAAACATACAGTAAAAAAAACCACAAAAAAAAACCTACTCTATATTTGGGCACATTTAATCTAATATAAGATGAAACAGTATAGACTTCATTAAAAGTCAAGTCTCACTCTTATCCATCCATGAGACCATTTGCAGGTCTTGTTCCAGTTTCCTTGTGTGTAAATTAAGCATCAATCTAACTTCTGATTTTGATCTGAAGTCCTTGACATATTCTTCACCTCTTCTGAATCACTTCAATCTGGGTGACAGCTTGCAGTCAACTCTGGGTCACATGTGAGGTCTTTTGCGCAAATGTCCAATTTACATTTTAACCATTTGCGATTGAGAGCGACATGTTTGACCGTATCTCGCACGCAGTCTTTTCACTGCTCGAATGAAAGCCCAGACTAGGCGCTGTGATCCATCATTTTATGTCAACTGGAATGAGCTGGAGTGCAGAGTCTAGAGAACAAAAAAATGTGCAAATAATTGCAGCATACACGCCAATCAATTGTCTGCCATTTGGACTAATCGAATAAATGATTAATAAATGCATTATCACACTCCAAATGCTTTCTGAGTGAAAGACACTCTGCAGCTGCATTCATTCCCCCGACTGTTGTCATTTATGTTCCCTGTGGGAAAACAAATCCATACATCGTGTAGATTTTTCTGACTTGATGATGCATGAGAATGCAGAAACAAAATAAATATTTCATACTCGAGCTATAAACACTCCCATAACTCAAACTGAGTTATTAAATATGAAACTGATTTATATCAAAGAAGCAATATTCGGGACTATTACACCAAATTTCAAGGAATCCATTAAATTATTAAGAAAGCCCATTGTGCTTTAATATTTGAGACTTTATCAGCAACTGTGAAATGCTGAACGTTAAAAGAAAGTAGCTTGGACGTTGAACAGGAAATGAAAATATCCCACTCAGTGTCTGTAGCCAGTTGGTGGAGGCTTTTTCTGGGCTCTCCCACGCACATGGCTTTAAAACATTCACATGTGCAAAGGTTTTTCCTTTGTACGCTGTAAATACCAAAGGAAAACGGCTCCTCACACCAGTGCTTTACGGGGCCACTTTAACCTTCTGCTGTCTCAATGCTGTCGTATTTGTGACCAGCAATGACACTGAGAAGCTTGTGGTCATTTTAAGGATCTTGTTTGAGGTTCTACATCACATTTAGTCTGATGACTCAGACACGGATAGCTGCGCGCTCCCCCAGTCCTCCAGCAAATGTCTTACTGTGTCAGGTCATCAGGGAGAAAAGCTTTTGATTGTGACTGTGTCAAACTCGCAGACTGCAAATTATTATGGAAGCTCACAGGAGAGCAATACCGCCACCTGTTGGTCATGCTGGGTTCTTAGACAGAAATGACCAATGCATTTGCACGCTTACAAATACATCCCAACAGATTTAGATAGGTGTCCACTTTTCTTCTGTTGTTTGTCATTAAATTACATTATATACATTAAAGGGCAGCGCAGTGGTTATCTGTTTTCCCTGTGTCTGTGTCGATACTGTCCGAGTACTCTGACTTCCTCCCACAATCCAAAGACATGCAGTTAACGGGGTTAGGTTAAGTGGTGATTCTGGTGTTAATGTGAGTGTGAACGGTTGTTTGTCTCTCTGTGTTAACCCTGAAACACAGTGGTGACTTGTCCAGGGTGCTACCTTCCTCTTGCTCTTTGACAGTTGGGATAGTCTCCAGGATAGCGGAGCCACTTGGATAAGTGGAAGAGAATGAATGGATGATCACTAAAGTAAAAAGGATCTTGTCATCTCATTAGAGACAATTTTCAAATGTGTCTCCTTTAGAGTTCTGTATCTATAAACCTTTGAAAGGTAAGGTGAGCCAAGTAGTTTGCTCCTCGGGCAAAACTCACCCAGCCAATCAGACCCGGTCTGAGCTCGCAGAAATATTTCAGGTCAAAATCTCCAATCCGCGGGTTTAGCTCCCGCCCGATGAAGAAGTCGTAAAGTGGGTTTCCTAAATCATATCAAAGAGAAAAATGGGTTAAATCACAAAAATCAAATGCTATAATTAAATTGTTGACATGAAGGCTGAATAGTAAATTAATAAGAGCTCTGACTTTGATGTGATTTTATTAGGTAGTTGCTATTTCCAGTCAAAAGCTGTTCCTGTAGAATAGTTTTTGACTACACTGTTAGATGTAGCCGAACACAGCATAACAAGTATAGAAGCGCTAGCTTACTTAACAGTTTGCCTCATACATAATGCCTACAAGCTCCTGTTGAGCGTGGCTGTTAGATAATTACCCACAGGAACACCCAAATCCTCCAGCAAACAATACAACAAGCCTGTGGATGCACTGAATGCTGCCAGCTGCTGGGTTCAAACCGTGTTTTAGCACGGATTCAACCTTCATTAATGATCCTCAACATCTCACCTGTGTTTCCCCCCAAAGCAAGTGCATAGGAAGGAGCCCTGAAGGAGCGGATGTAGAGGTAGATGGAGAACAGGAATGACACCGCTACTGCACATACTGCCAAAGGCAACAGCAGCTCAAACAGATACCCCAGAGGAGCCCCGAGCCCCAGTAACAACATCAGGAACACACCGCTGATGCACAGGCCATGAAAACCTGAGGGAGGGAAACAAACAACACTAAATGTTGTCGCCTGGAGGAGCGAGATAAGCAGGCTGACAGAGGCTTGCATTGAAAAAGGTAAAAGTTGGAAGAGCTGAGAATTATGTAACTTCAGTAAACTTTTAGATCAGACCTGGCAGAGAGTACATGGATTTTAGATTTCCTTTTTTTTTTTTTTTTAATCAAATTTACTACAGTCAGCAACACAATTGTGAACAACACATTTGCAGTCAAAACATGTATAATACTTAAGAATAGCTGTGAAACACTGCAGATACTGCTGCAGTACTAGAAATTATTTAACACTCAAGATTAAGATTTAAATCGGTTTCTTCATGGTGCACAAAATCAGTCCTAAACAGAAATGCCTGTAGTTATATCACGCTCTGCTCAGCGATACCATTTATGGGATACTTGAAGCGCGTTCCATCTCTGAGCACCAGCCCCTCAGACACCTGCAGACAATGAGCAGAATACAACACAAATCATGTGCTGCATACCTACTATCTAACTACAGTGGCATAAGGTCAGTCAAAGGAAATATCAATCAAACCATTTCTCACTGAAAATCTATCATTTATTTCTAGTTGGTCATATTTAGTTGAGTTCTGCTGTTAATATAACAAATGCCATCAAATAAAAGGATGAGTGATATGGCAGGCATTTATAGTGTATTAGTGCCTTAGTAGTACTATAGAAAATACTTATAACAAGTTCAGTGGAAGTGATAGTGTTCCTCACTTTTATGCATTATTTCAAAAATGTAAGTCTATTTACGCCTACAGGCCAGTGGACAGGCTTTCATTGATGAGGATGTACACATCCAGGAGAGGGAGGTTTGAGCGCGGAGTCAAGGAGGCCATTTAAGTGAAAAGGGAAAGACTATCTCTGAATCGAGGACGGGGCCTAAGGGTACATCTTCCATCTTACAATGCTGTGATTGCAGCCATTCCCCAACTCTCTGTGAATGGTACCCATTGATCAATGGCTTTTGATCAGTGGGCCTTGATCAGTGGTCGTGAGAATTTGCATATTAATGATCAAGGAACTGACCTCCCAGCTGCTACTAAAATACACTTGATTAACTGGTCATCAGCAAGTGTGAGCACCTCTATAAAAGCAGAAATCTTGTGTGGTTTTGCTGGTCTGGCTCATTCATTCATTCATTGGTGCATTGTGTGTTTACAAAGTGCCACAATCTTCCCATCACAGCAAATCCACCCCAAGGTGCAATGCTCAGAGAAATTCCAAAGAACCCAAGACCTAGATCTCAGACTCTACAAGACTCAGTCAGCATGTTAAATGTTAAAGTTCATTACAGTACAATTAAAAAAAGACTGAACAAGTATGGCTTGTTTGGAAGGGTTGTCCCTTCTCAAAAAGGAACATGGCAGCATGGCTCAGTCTTGGAAAATCACATGTGAACAAACGACAAGACTTCTGGAACAATGTCCTTTGGGCAGATGACACCAAAGTGGAAATGTTTGGCCATCAAGTGCCACATTTGAAGAAAATCCTATAACTCTCAGCAAGGTGGTGAAAGTGAAAACTCAACATTTTCCAAACAAAGTTAATTGTTATAAATAATTCAACCCATCCTCACTCGTTTCTCTACACAGAGAAATGTGTTGTCGTGTGTTCTGGTGCAACTAATGTTAGCAAACTTAAAAAAACCCAACAACAACAACAACATAATTGTGCAGCTTAGAAAGTTCCTCTGTAAAAATGCAGGACTCTATAGACAGAGCCTATAGCCACAGATGAACTGCATTATACAGGTCGCTGTATTTTATAAACTTTTCAATATGTAGCAGACGAGAGGTTGTGAGGCATGCAGCTCTGAAAGAACTCTAATTGCAGAGTACTACACTCATTTAACCAAGAAGATGATCACACTGACTGGAACCTAACAGACAATAATTATCTGCTGATTTATTAGTATTAATTATTACACGCAGCATGTCATAAAGCTATGTTTACAGCTTCATTATACACATAAGCTAAGATTACAAACCCACAGCAGGTTTCACTGTAAGTTTCACATTGAATTGGGCTGATGGACATACCGTACCTTTCCTAAGGGCATCAAATAGATGATTGCATGCAGAGCAAACCACCCAAGAAGAAGCACGGGGGCCAGCGGGTCCCACAGCTGGTCAGCTGACGGGAGGGGGGGCGGCCATTGGAACAAACTGGCCTCAGGAGATCGACTCAAACAGATCAGGAACAGCACGGTTAACGGAAGAAAGACTGGAATGCACACGGCACCTTAAAGACGAATACGATTAAAGAGTCAGACAAAAGTATGATGACAGGTTAGGTGTGTGTTTAGACAGCATGCCTGGGACAACATGAAAAGAAGTGAAACAGCATCTGTGGAGATTTGGCATTGAAGCACATTAATAATTCATATGCAGGTAAACTGCGGTAACTCTAATAAATGCAGAGCAGCAAAACAACTCAGTCAGCTGACTGTAAACATCAATAGTGATGTATGTGAAGTCTGTGGTTAGCTTAATTGGAAAAGCAAGACATGAAGCATGATGCACATTTCACTTCAGCAATGACGTAGGAGGCTGCCCTGATTCTCAATTAGAGCTGTAATGACGGAGATGATGCTGTGATGCCACCGATCATTACTACAGTGCAACATCCTACATCCTATTCGTTTTATTGAGGCGTCAATCTTATGGTCCACTAAACAAACTGCTCAATTTAATAAAACAACACATCTCTTGGCAGTGTCAGCCTCATAAATAGTGCATTAGTGTAGACGTTCTTTTGTATGTCAGCTAATAATATCACTACTGCTTCTTTCTTCCTTTTATAAAATCAGGATCCTCTTAACTTCTATCTAATTTGTATATAAAAGCAGCATTTAGCTGCAGGGAAACCCAGGTAATGTGATAGCACTGCATTTGAAGACAGGTGGAACGTCAGAGTGTATGAATGAATCAAAGGAAAGAAAAGATGCTGTAGTTTTTTTTCCCGGTTTAGTGCAGCAATGCCACATTTTGCTGTGATCATGGCAACGTGACATCAAATAAAACCAAAGATGTCCACTGTAGCATGACATCAAGACACACTGTTGTGACTTACCCAGGGTTCCTCCAAATTCCCTCTCTGAGCCATGCGACAGCTTGTGTGCTTGACTGTTCAGTCTCATTATTGTGCTCCTGTTTAAAAAAAGACAATATATACAAATAGGTTAAAAGATTGTGCAAATCTGAACACAAGTTTACATAAATTTTAACAGCTGCATTAAACTCATCAGAGACTGTATTCTTATTAAGATCTTTGAAGCTTGAAGATACTTTCTCCCTTGAGTGTTTCCATTGTTTTGCTAATGTGCACGTTTTACTACAGTAACTACCAACAATCAGTATTTATTATTTAATACTGGAGATTTGAAGAGCATACACACTGCAATACACTTTACTGATTTAAAAAAAAAAAAACCTGCAAACCCACAGAGGCCCTCCTCAGGTTAGACAAACTGAGATTTCCACCGGACTGTACAAACAAAAAATCTCAGCATTTGAACTGTCTGTAACAAAGCTGTCAGAAAAGTGAAGCTCACGTCAAAGGCATCTATTTTAGTAAAATCTAAAGCAGAAGGCTTCGTCTTGCAGTACAGTATTTTGACTTTTACGTAAGTAGATCTTCTACAGGTGCATACTTGGCTTGGTATCTTTGATGTGAACCGCTCACACTGAATGGCAAGGCCATAATAAGAATGCATTCAAATACTCTAAGAGAATTATAAATGTGGACTAATAATCCAACTTGACAAAAAGCAAAAGAAATGGTCAACGAGACGATTAAGAGTCATAAGAAGCCATTATGGTTTGATTTAAAAACCTTTTCTTATAAAAGTGTAAACTGACGCTTATTTTTGCACACCCGTGCTGGACTATTGCGATAGGTGTCATAAATAAATAAGGCAAAGTTCAGGAGCAGCTGCTGTCAGTTTCTGAGCAGTTCTGCTGTGAACAGTGACACACGGGTTGGACCCGTTACCTGTGAACGAACTGAAGGCTTTCAGAAAACACGAAGAGAGTAAATCTGTAGTCCTGTTTAGTTTCTTACCGGTTCCTGCAAAATGGGATGTTTGCATCGAGGTAGCTCGTGTGCGTCCATCCAGCAACCTGCACACGGACACGCCCCCACCTACGTTACCGTAGTACGAAATTCTCCCTCAGCCAATCAGGAGGCTCCATTGTCATCAGAAGAGGGTGGGAGAAAAGGCCTTAGCCAATCAAATGTGATCGTCAGGTGGCGACAGTCAGCTGTACCCTCTAGGAGGTTGAAAATGTTGTGAAATTCGCCTCAGTCACCCTCATGCTGACGGTTAGATCAGTGCAGGAGTACAGTGCTACATCAACCAGCTGATTTCAACAGGAGCAACAGAACCTCTGAATCCCACATTCATACACTTTTATTACATTTAAACATTTGTAAACATGCCCAAAAACAGACTCAAACGACCTGAAGGTAGCAGGTCACACATGGATGCACACATGGACACACATGGATTACATAATCAGAAAACAAATTATTCAACAAAGCACCCTTAAAAATGATTTATTAATACACGTTATTTTCACAGAACACAGCTTCTCTCTTTAGTCATTAATAATTTTGTAGTCAAGGTCAATCTTTTATCCTTCAAGTGGAACAGGTGCTAAAAGCTTCAGCCCGTACAGTGGATTACTCAACTATATCCTTGTATAAGGAGGAGATGGAGATGATTTTGTTAGTTTGTAACAGTTACAATATCAAACCAAAGTGGTATAGGCTCATTTGGACTTTAGTGACAAACACTTCCAAGTTAAATCTGCCACAAATTTACTGTCAGTTCACAGCTACTACTGTTTGATTTAGTGTTGAAAAAGTAATCATTCCTGACTAATTCGCTCTGGATAAACAGACTGAACAGCAAGTATTGAACAGAAAAGAAGTGATTCGTGATTTCAGTGTAATTCTTTCCATCCCTCGGAGCCTTAGCCTCTTTCACAGATCACCTCTATCACACTCTGCTCCATCGGTGCAGGATCCAGGCAGCGGTGGGCGGCACTCCCAACTATCTCATCTAGCAGGAAGTGCACGAGATTCTCATCGGAAACAAAGCGCCACAAGTACATCTGCAGGTAGTGGCAGTCCACCTGGATCTGCTGCAGCCCGTATCGGCCAAAGGTGCGCAGGCGGACGCACTCCAGGAATGTTTTTAAGCTGATTTTGATAATTCCCGTCATCACGGACACCTGAGGAAACAGAAAGATGTGCAAGTGAAAATGTAAGATTTTTCTTTTTTTTTTTTAAATGAGGACCATCTGCAGATCTGCGCCCACCTTGTTGAACTCCACTGAGCTAAAGATGTCGATCCTTTCAGAGAACAGCTTGTGTATGTTGCTCAGCAGATTGGTATCCATGGGAGCACTGAAGGTAAACAGAAGACAAGTACATGTGTTTAAAAATAAAATAAAAAAGTTTAAGTATGATTAAAAATGCCTGTGAAACAACCGACACTGCACTTTAAAGTGGTAATATAATACTGCATCTATCCGCCTTTTATTTATAGTATTCTAAAATCACTCACTGTACTCTATCAAAATAAATTAATTAATCAAAATCAGGGTGCCAAACATAAGGCCCAAGGTCCAAAATCGTCCTGACAAAGGCTCCAATCTGGCCCTCTGGATGGCATAGAAAAATGTGAAGGCAGGCATGCATTTTTTAATTTTAATTGTGTTTTCAGAAATTGTACAACTTCTACTGATAAAGAGTTCACGTATATCCATTCATAGCACAGTAAAAAAAAAAAATTAAAAAGTAAAGAAAGCACATAAATTACAGAAAGATTCCTGTTTTTTCACTATTGATTGTATTTTTTTTTTTTTAAGCGGCTGATGAGTTAAAAATATTTTTTGTGAATTAACAAGTTTTCAGTTTTATAATTATAGGACAGTGTGGCATTAAGCTACCACAGGTTTCTCTGTAATTTTACACATTTACGTCTTACAGTTTAAGCCCAGTAAGTCATGCTGACAGTTTTCTTTCATTAACTGCAGCAGCATTTCTTTATCACGTAGTAAAACTGAGTTTTAATGTTGAAATGACTTCTTTTTCTTATATCAGGGATTGAATGTTTAGTTAAACCTCCGGGCCACTTAAGGTCAAAGTAGGCTGCATGTGGCCCACAATATAAACAAGTTTGACATTCCTGACTTAAAATTTACTTTCACCCCATTTATAGGTAGCTCTGCATCACTGCAAGCACCATTTTTAACTATTTTAAGGTCAGCCTTTGAAAATCCCATTCTGACCACTTGCACGTGTGTGTTTGCAGTGCACACTGGATCTCATGCTGTGTGGTTAAAAGGACAAAGTTACAAGCCAGAGAACCATAACTTGTAAACAGGGTTGGACATGTGCTGCATGCTCACACACACTAGTCAGTTAATTTCTACAGAAATGTTTATCTTCAGATACCTCAGGACACAGACAGTTATGACCTTGGTGACAAATTCAAAGCACAAAACTGTAAAGGTTGCAAGAACGTGCAAGTGGTGATTGAAGGGAAAACTGGACAAATTTTAAAAGGCCCTTCTATTATTTCATTTTCTTCATATAAGACTATACTACTCTACTTTTGCGCCATGGTGTAAACAGAACAAAAAAAAAACAAAACAAAACCACAACTGCCACCAGCTGAGCAGTGTGTGTACAGTTAGGCTACCTCGGGGTGTAGCTGGCAGCATAGCGGGCTTGCTGCCTGGAGCTGCTGTAGACAGAGAACGTCCTTTTGCTGGAGTCACTGCTGTGTGCTTTCCTCACGCCCTCTTCATACAAGAGACCAACCTATCGTGTAGAAGGTTCATAAAACAGCCCGTTCATAAAGGGATCATGAGTGCGTGAGGACAGTGGGACAGTTTCAAAAACTCTCACCTGCACATCAATGGATGTGGTGTCCTCTACCACTCTCTTCATGACAGCGCGGACATTTCTAGGCTCGATGGTGTTAACCCAGTCTCTGGTTTCAACACTCTTTCTTAACATTTGGGAGATAATCAGACCCTGAACCTGAAGCAAAACAAAAATAAAGCAACTGAATAAAAGGTTTGTTTTGCTTTTGTGACTTTTAAACCAAGGCCTACCTTGACATAATGGTTGAGTAGTTTCTGTGCTGCCTCCCTTGCTTCTGCACATAAAGTTGTAACAGGTGTTACGGGACTGTGGTGCTGAGAGCGAGAGCAAAAAGCACATCTTTGTCATTACCTTTGGTAGGGAGACGAGCTGATTAGAGCGATCAAAAACATAATGACAGCTAGCTGTCCCTGTTTTGCGATACCTGTACAAGGAACTGTTCATCTGTGAGAGTGAGTATGTAGGAGATGGTAGAGGTTTCGTAGTCCAAGCAAAGACGAGACAGCAGCAACAGAAGGGCTGGGGGAGTTGAACCTCCTTTGTCTCCGGCGGTCTCACAAAACTGCCGAGAAGACTGGCACACAAACTTGATAAAGCTCACCACCAGGCTCTCACGTACACCCTGGCTGCAGAATTCACCCTACAAGGGGGGAGAGACACACAAATGAATATCACTCGCACTATGCAGCGTGGTTACAGTAACAAAGGATGTCACACATTAGTCCACTCATATGAAAACTATAAAAGGTAGTTTGGGAGAAAAAAAACAGAAAATGTTCACCTTAAAGTACGGCTTGTTGGAGAATGTGATGTCCTTAGCTGTAAAAAGATGCACTGATGCCAACACCGACTTAATCTGATTGAGAATTGAAGCTGACAGGGAGGAGAGCAGCTCTGGTAGGCTGGTTGGAGCGTCTCTGCCAGAGGCTGGCCCGGCCACAGAAGCGCCAGCCACAGAGAGACGAGGAGTTGCCAGAGCCTGCCTCACGTCTGTCAAGCTGTCCATGTAGAAGCTCTGCAGAGCGGAGAGGTACTGCTTGACTCGCTCCGTCGCCGCCCGTATCACAATCTCCGTCCCCTTGTTTGGCACAGCTGAGCCTGGCAGAAGTTTGGCCACAGCCTGGAGTCTGCGGTGGAAGCGGTCCAGCGCACGTACAAGAAGGGAATTATCCCCGACCCCTTTCTCCTCTTGTATCCTCCGCTCCACGAGCATGAAATATCGAGCAGCCAGATCATCCACAAAGGCATGCAGCTTGCCATTTGCCATCTGAGGAATATTTTTGGATGCCAGCTCGCCCTTTTGAGCATGGTTGACAAACAGTTCTTGATAGGAAGTGATTACCAAACATAAGCTGCTCACAAACTCATTGCAGCCTCTGTCGATGAATTCCAAGATGTCAGTATTTGATGCGGGGGAAGGCAGAGAGCTGATTTTGGGAGAGCCGTTGGTCGGCGATCCATCGGCTGTCGTAGACGACAACCCGTGTGCGGAAGCATCTTTTGTGGCTGAGGAGGGCGGGTATGGCCTTATCTCTGCTTCCAGGCCCTGAAGATCTGACTCGAGGCGAGACCGTGCATGGCTCAGGAATTTATCACAGAGCTCTTCTGCTGGCTCATCCAACTGCAACAGAAGCTCCACACACTCTGATAAATCTTTGGCACTTGACCCACCATCCCTGTGATCACAAGAAGAAAAGACAGAAGCAGAAATGTAACGAAACGTGTGATTTTTTTTTTTCCCCCCGTGAAGTTTGGTCAGTTTTGGCTCACTTGTCGGCCTCTTATAAAAGGGAAAAGTTTTTGAGTAATGTTCCCTCAAGCTGGCATTTAAAACTAAACTAAAAACTAAAACTAGGTGTGAAAGCACATTTTAGTCAACTTAAATAAAACTAGACTTTAGAAAAAAAAAACTTCCCAAAACGGATATAGTTTGGGTAGTTAACAAAACTACCCAAAATAAAATAAAAACAATACAAAAATAGTATATATGTACGAAATTTGTCAACAAAACCTCTCTGATGAGGTGACTTTTCATTTGTTTATAGTCTGACCGTAAGTGAACTCAATTTTATGCCATTTAAAAGTCAAAGACTAAGACTGAAACAAATACATATAAAATGAAAACTGATAAAAACTGAAATGTGCAAACCAACAGTGGAAAATAACTTAAACTAAACAGAATTATAATAAATAATAGTACTGATGTTACAGTGTATTTGTGTTATATAGTGTAATAACTAGTCATTGTCACCTGAACTTCTGTCGAAGCTCCTGTGCCAGCTTGTCCATGATGGCATGACAGTCATCCTGAATTCCCTTGAAGGAGGGCAGGTGGCTGTACTGCTGCAGCACGCAGCGGGCACGGCGGTGGGTGTTCACTGCCTGAGCATAGGCTTGTAGCTCTAGACATTTATTCAACCTTGCGGGCAGTTCAAACAGAAACTGCAGCTTCCTCAACAGAGTGTGAACACCTGGAGTGAAACATGGTAACACCAAAATGAACGAATGAATAAATAAATTGCGAAAAGCTTCACCCAAACAAACAGCCAGGTTAGGTCTCACCAGAGAGTTTGGTTATCTGCGCGTGCTGGTCTTGAAGAGTGCCACTGATCCGAGCACTGAACTCTGTGATTGCAGCCATGTTAGCAGACAGACAATCCATTTCATCTTCCATCTTCTTGAAGTCATTCTTCATCTTTCTTATGGTGTCTGCCAGAAGGAAAGAAAGAAGGATATTTCAGCTGTCCAGGTTTGCACAATTTAATGCCAGCTTACGTTACGTCAGCAGTGTGTGTATTTGTGATGTTCCCTTCACCTGTAGCAGATATAAACTTATTGTAGTTTTCATACACCAGGGTCTGCATGTCGCTGTCCAAAGAGCGGATCTGCCTGACCATACAGGTCTCCTGGTCCATCAGCTCCGTGAGAGAGCACTCCCTTCTGAGCTGGATTTGGATATTAAAAAAAAGTTACTGTACCTATGCTTAGTGGTCATTTGTGTCTTCTAGATATAGTATTAGCACTGGTTCATTCCTCACTATTTGGCAAAGACAGAAGCAGATTTGTGTTTTAAAATTCACAGCCTTATACATCTTAACCTGTAGTTACATTACAGCTGGGACAAATGAAGGAAGTACTGTGTGGGTGTTTTCTTCAGTTTGTGTAACATTACAACAATCTGCACTGTGTATGGTATTGCCGATTGTTGTATTGCATTTTCTATTATCTGGCATCAAGCTTACGCTAAAATTCTGAAGCAGTCCAGCTTTGTAAGCCATTACAATGACAGCAGCAGTTTCGCACCTTGTTGAGATAGAGCTCCGGGTCAAAATGAGGCCCATTGATGTCGCAGGGATCCAGGGACTCCGGCTGTTCCGGGGCCTTTCCTTCCTCATTCAGCCCGTAGTACAGCTTCAACATGCCGTGCACCTTCCGCCTCCTTCCTGGGTCCTCAGCCACCGGCACCGAGCCCTCGTCCATACTGAACGGCGGCCAGCTGTGAAACGTTTCAAGTAAAATGACGATAAACAAAAGCGACTACAGACCAGCTGACAGGAGACAAGCGACAGCCGCTAGCTGTGAAACGGCAGCACACAACTCCGGTGTGACCGCTGCGTGTCTAGTTTCGCTGCCAACTGGAAACAACAAACTCACTCAGGATAAACATTCAGAAAATGTCTGATTTTCTTCGAGACAGAAGCAGCTAGGTGGAAGCGCTGTTGTTTCCGGGTTTCTAGCCTATCCGGTGTTACGTCGTCCAACAGTGTACGTATTCTAAACAGCCAATTAGAGCAGTTTGTCATTGTTTAGCTTTTTATTCACTACAAGCTTTAAAATGTATGTATTTTATGTATGGATATATGTTTTTGGCAAAGTATAGGCAGAGACAAAGCTAATAATTGTGCAGGTAAGTGGTCTAGTTATGCGCACAACTGCGCATGTCCTAATTGGCACGCCATATTAAAGTGCTTCCACTATTTTGGTTGTAGAGAAAAATTAAATGATGACACCAAAATGGAATAAATGTATATGATAAAATTAACATACAGCCTTGATTGTACTGTAATCTGTGATCACAGCAAATGCTGAAGACAAATAAAAAAAAAACACAAAGAAAGGTTAATCCCTTGAGTGCTCAGAGGAAAAACACTTTTATTAAAAGAATTCAAATGTGACAAAAGTCTATATTGTATCATGAACATAAAAATCATAGAGGAATAATGATCTGGGATATAGTTCAGATATTTAAAAATCATTTGCAAAAACAGAAAATCAGACGTTTTCCGTGCATGTTAAATCATTTCCACAGGAGCACTCACCAAGCTTTCTACATATATCATCTCTTACCAGCCCTGGCATATATTAAAACATAAACATTTAACAATGGAGTTATTTCGCCAAACAATTTGAAATGGATCTAGTTAAGATGGCACCTCAGTCAAGAAATTGTTGTCTCAACTCTAACATTAATCTACAACTGCAAGTG
>VURO01006402.1:72689-83198 GCA_015108175.1 Pelvicachromis taeniatus
ATCTGCAAATGTTTAAAAAAAAAAAAAAACCCACAGAAATACTGCATGTTATTAAGTCATATGCAGAATAACATGTTGGTTAAAATATGGCTTTAGTATACTTAGTACTTTAGTACAGGTAGCAGACTGAGGAAGGAATATTTGATGACAGGTATTTTCAGAAAAACAGGGCCACTTTGCACCATCCCATAATTTTAATGAAGGCTGGGCTGACAACTGAGAGGAATTACAGTACACCGTTCAACATCTGCCATCCAGTTACTCAAATATACTCACATCAGAAAACATGAAGGAAATACATCATTTTAAACCATAGCAATACCACCACTGTCCATGTTCTGGTTTAGATGCACCAAAACAGTAATTTATACGTCAACTTAGTAGAAACAAAAAAGGCACTTTAAGCTTCTGTAAAGTGTTTGAGACCTATTTCTTCATTCACATATACAAACACTGGCAAGTACATGAAAACAAACCAAAAAAAAAGTAAAAATGTTCTCTCATAAAAGCTATCAAACAATACAAAACAAATCTGCTGCTGTAAAATGTTCAGAAACAGTGTATTAGTATTAACAAGTGCAGCATCACATTATGTGTGGACTGTCGGAATGCCTATTCTACAACGTGACATGCATAGTGTTTGTTCGCGACAAAATACTGAGCTGCTGGCGTTAGTATACAGACAGCAGCTTGATATACAAGTCGAAGCATAGAAAAGTAAGAACATTCTGCAGTTTGCATGCTGAGGAGAGTCGGGAAGAATAGACCGCATGTGCCGCCACATCTCCAACGAGGACATGTGTTCAAGTGGAAGGCGCTATTATAGAGATATGGAGACAGAAACTGCCTCCGTTAGTATTAGGGTGGGGTTCAGAGTGACACCCGAGGGATTCTGCAAAGTGCTGGAGGCTAAAATCTGTCTCTGCAGTGTTAAGGTAGCATACACTTGATTGCAGCATGTCAGATAGGCTTGCTTTGGTGGATAGACCTAAGATTTTCAACAGTGTAGCCACAACTTGGTCCTTGCTTTGTGTTCGGAGCACACAGTCACTTCTCTAGTGACAACCGGGTCAACTTTTGGAGATAAAGTGAAGCAGAAATTGTTTTAATACTACAATGATCTAATAATAATTTCTTTCAGTAATGAACTTTTTCGCATTGGTTAGAGGCATCGTCCTAAAGCTGAAAATGAGGCCTTTTTTCCCCCATCGATGTCAACAGTGATCGTGTTTTGGAAAAACAACACTGTTAGTTTCTTTATTGTCAACTCTTTCAATTTACCTTCTGTCATGTCAGAAGTTGCACAAGAACAGTATTGCATAATTTTTCTTGCTCATCAGGTCCAACAGTCAGATTAGACTCTGTGCCGAGAGATCACTTGTACTAATCGTCTATGCTATGAAATTTAACATTTGAATGCAAGCATGGTGTGGCAGTGATGGATGATCTTTAGATGAATACATTTTTACTTAATTTTTTTACAATCTTCATATAAAGGGTCTACAGTTTTATAGCTCTAATTTGATTCTTTTATTAGTGTAAATCCATTTAAACACTTGACACTGTGACCACAGAATTGCAGCTTCTTTAACAAGATGCTATAAATCTCAAATTTTTTAAAGCAGGTCGGTCGTGCCACCTGCGCTCTCTTTCAAACTAGCTGCAGATATTGGTTAATATCGATTTTTCAAAAACTCCTGTACTTACAAAAGTCCTCCACAACACAGCCAATGTGCTCCCATAAGGATTGTTTATGGTCAGGATAGCCGGACACGACACGTTTCTACTTTTTCTGAAGTGGCTTCACCCTTTCTAGAGATCAAGGCACTGGCAGTTTGAAAAAAAAGCAGAATAGCGGAAATGCACCCTTAGATAGTCCCCTGAAAAATGTTTGTCATGCTGACAGTTGCCGTTTGTGGTATCGCTTAAAGTCTGAGGAGGAGTTACGAAAGCTTTAAATATTTTTAATGTTCAATCCCCGATAAGATGAGAAGAGGTAATGCAGTGGTTATACTCATTTGAGGTGCAACATGTTTAAATAATAGCAGTAAATTCGCTTCCAGAGCGATGCAGAAAGGTCAAAAACAGTTATTGACTGGAGTCACTGTTGGAGAATTATTATAAGGCTTTTCTCACGCTTGTCCATCATATGATCTTTACAACAGGCTGTTTAAAGAACAGCCACTTCGGTTGAACCTTGCAAGCTTAGCTGCTAATAGATCTTTTTCACATTACTGTACTCGCTTAACGTACACAACTTCAGAAGATAAATATTGTCACTCACACTTGGATCGTTGTCATTTGGTCCTTTACATGTTCATATATTAGCAGATAAATGTCTCAAGCTCAAAGTAAGTCTCTCCTTTTGTTTTGTTTTAAATCTCAGTGTAAAATGTTCAGATTTGGTCTCTGAGAGGAACGGGTCAGATCTGATCAGCGACTTCAACCCTGCTCCAGACTCTCTGTTTGCACTGCAGAGTAGGACACTGCAGACGCCTGTCTGGCGAAGAAAGACGCGGCTCTCTTGGGCTTCAAGCGTTTGATTTCTTTTCCTAAAAAACACAAAAATAAACAAACACTGTAAAAAAATCTCTAACACAGTGAAACGGCACAGAAGGAGCTAATCCCAGAAAGGATAATGCTGCTGTTGAACGTTTGGCTCTCACCATTGTCGACATAGTTGATGGTGTTAAGCGATTGGACTCGGCTGCACACAACGCTGCCTTGCCTGTGCAGCATCCCGCGCCTTCCGCCACGCCCATTCTTGCTCCTTTCTTCCTGTCCGCCCGGCTGCTGTGACAAACTCACCTCACCGTCCATGTCGGCTGCAGCTGCCCCCTCGGACGCAGACTTAAGCTCCACGCAGAACTCAATGAAGCCGCTCATTAGCTCCGCCTTGTTGAAGGGGAAAAAAAAAAAAAAAAATCACAACTGAGACATCCTAAGACTTAGGGCTGGGGGATGTGACCAAAATCTCATATCACAATAGAAGTCACTACTTCTTCAAATTATAGTGAATTTTCTGTAAATTCAGCGTACAAATTCTTTTTTACACTTGAATTAATAAAAAACTAAGAGCACTCATTCATACGTGATTATTTTTGTCCTTTTATGTATAATATTTTGACACATTTGACATAAAATAATAAAGTATAAAATCTAAATCACTCTTCAATATCAAATGACCCAAGACAAAATACTCACAACATATATGAAATGCAAATGCGCACTAACAACTATATAAGGCTATAAAACACTTAAATAAATATGGATCTTATGGCATCATCCTTTGTGGCACATAGTAGATGACCCTCACGAGAGCTTCCCTGAGGGCTCTGGCTAACACTTCCACTGCATGGTTGTCAGGAAAACCACATCTGCAAACACTGACTGCAGTGTGTCCGGTCTCAGATGAAGTGCACTGTGCATACATTGGATGTTGCAGTGTAGCATGCTACGTTGTAGATTTCCTCCAATGCTTTGGCCCAATACTCATAATATAAATCAGGCAAGTGGTCTTGTGTGAAGTGTTTTCGGCTGACATATCTGGTGTCAAGTGTTTTGATCAATTTAGAAATCCTTGTTTCTACACATAAGTTAAAACCATGTCTTTACAGATATAAGTTGCAATGGCTGCTATTGTCTCCTTCCATCTTTGTGAGTCTATTATATGGCGTGCCGAGGGTAAAGGCAGTTCACTTGACTCTGTTTTATTTTGAGCACCTAACGGTTCTTTTTTTTTCTTCTCATTGGTGAGCTTTTTAATGCGATTCTTATGTAGGTGCTAGAACAGGTTTGTTGTGTTGGAGTCTGTGGTGGGGACTGGTTTGTGGTATAATTTTGCAAAGTACAGTTTTCCGGTCCATGTCAGACTATGTATATTTTTTGGTGCCACGTTCACTGAATGATGTACCTGAAGCACAAAAATGGCTTGATATTTTTTAGGCTTCCACGCCTATATCAAATGTTACACTCATCTAAACATAAATATGCACAGCTGCTTCATTCACACCTGGAAATCGCACAAACAGCAGGTGCTCTTGAGAAGTGACTGCATCTTTTGTCCCAATTGAAAACATCTAATTTGAACATGTGTCAGAGGACTACAGTTGAGAGGGTTTTTTTTTTGGTTTTTTTTACTACAGTTGAGAGGTAAAACATGCTTGAACAGAGCAAGAACGGTGAAGATATTCACACCATATTATTATTTTTTAAATTTCCTAATTGCCTGGGAATGCTCTCAGTGTTCCCCTTGGGTGAGCTGGAGGAGGTAGCGAGAGGAAAGGAGGTCTGGACTTCTCTGCTAAGGCTGCTGCCACGGTGCTCCGGCCCTGGATGAGCGGATGAAAGTCGAAAGATGGAAAGAGTTTCTTACCTGTTTTGAGTAGATCTTTAGCAACTTGTTGACAGGAGTGCCTTCTTCATCTCCGTCAAACTCGAGCCACAGGATATGTGAATCCCCCACCTCCTCGGGGTAGCTGTGGTCCCAGGAGAGCTCACTGAAGCGCAGGCCAAGCAGCACGTGCTGCAGGAAAACATTGTCATAACAGGAACAGAAGCACAGAGTGAGACACGGCATGTGCGGCTGCTGTTTTACAAAAACGTGTGAACCACTGCTCACCTTCTCTTTGACATCCATCACATAAACACCCTCCAGGCAGATCCCGATGTTGACAGCTTTACGTTTTCCCCTTTGCAGGATCCCCTGCACTGGTTTGTCAATCTCCCCAAAGAAGAAAGCGCACCTGTTTTTACATTTAAAGTTAATCATTTGCCTTCTGTGGAAAAATACAATGCATAAGTGTGTCATTATGCTAATTCATACCCATAATAAGGCAGTGTGTGACACGTGTTGAGGTACTGGTGTAGGAGTTGCGTGGGCTCGGGAGAGCTTCCAGCAGATGTTCTGATCTTACTGTACTCCTTAAAAAGGTTCTGCTCCAGCCCGACCTGACGGCTTGACTTCCCTCGCAAAGTAGAGAACAAGCCTCCGCTCCCCATGGTGACATGTGCAGGCAGATAAGAAGACAGCTTCTTCTCCCTGTGGGAAACAGAGGACAGAGGTTTGCATCAGATCTGTGAAGTATTTTCTCTCCTCTTCTCTCCTTTCCTAATTTACCCAATTGCCAATCTTTCTTCCTTTCATGCTTGTCTTATTTAAATGTTCTTCGCAGCGCGTCTTACTGCAATTTTTTTGTGAGACCAAAGCACAAAATGCACTCATCCCCCAATTAAGTTGTTTAGAGTGTAGCTCAAGTTTTTGACCTTTCCTCCTTAAATGCTACCACTCACATTCTTAGATAAACAAGCTCCTTAAGTGCGAGAGAACTACTTCTCTTACAGAATCTACTGTAGAAATCTTCTGATGACAGCATCTATATTTAAAATAACCCGTAAACACACTTCAAAGATTTGTCTCCTCATTGGCCATCATAGGAATCTATTTTGCTCTCCTTTGGACAGTTAATGTGAAAGTTTTATGTAGAGGACAAAGCAAGTATCTCATCTCATCTTTAAACTGGTTGGGGTGCAGCATTATTGTTTAAGTTCATGCAATAAGAACATCAGATTATGTTTCGTAGTATAATACTTATGGATCGGTCAGTAAATCGCTTTGAAACAGCAGAGAGGAAGTTCAGACAGGAGAGAAAAACACAGAGTCAGATTTTGCAACACCATAAGCAAAAAAACTTCCTTAAAAAGTCTATAAATGTGCATGTTTTAGTGTTGCTGTAGGTTCCTGTAAGCTGCTTCTAAGAGTAACAGAGGTTACACTGATAATAATACACCTAATACTGTATTGTATGTACAGTGTCAATTCTTAGTAGATCACTTGCAGTGGATCTTAGACAACCTGACGGAGAAGAAACTCATGATGAATGTTTTCATTAAAAATGCCCTATCACACTTGCACACCAACAAGTGCTTAGAAAACCACTGCAGTGTTCAGAGAACTGCTAATATAAAAACAGCTTCTCATAAAAGAAAGACTGCTGACCTTTTTTACAACTCTGTGTACCTTTTACAGGACTGTATCACATTGTCACTGACTGTAGCAAAGCACTCGAAGCTACGCAGCCTATCAGATCCCTAATTTAGGAATATGCGGGCTGTGGGAAATGGCTTGGGTGGTGCTTTTTACATTGTTTATTTTTTCTACTATATTAGGCTGTGCTGTAGAAAGGCATCCTCTCCAAGTCTGACAGATTTATAAAAGGCAGAGCCACAGATAAAAATATAAAACATGAAACAGAGAAACGGTTTCATTTTGCATAAACTGCAAAGTCTGTGTGAACGTGTATGAGCACATTCTCTAAGTGCTAGAGTACACAAATACCGAGCAGAACACTGAGAAAAAGTTAGTCAGATTAAGCAGGGATTACTTTTCTGAAATGGCACGCAACTGGCTCACTTTGACAGATATGTGATGATATATCACTTCACTGACTCTGCAGTTTCCTTCTCTTCTGTCTATGCTTTAGGAATTTTTTTTTTTTAAGAAAAATGAATCCCACTAAATTACCAAGGCCTTAAGCAAAAAATTATCTGAAATATTTTAGGTGGAGGGTATATAATGTGAATATGCCAATGACTGATTGTGACCAGACACATAAAATAAACATCAGTGGGGTCTGGGGATCAATTTCTTCCTTCGAAGTGAAGTAGAATAAAGGAATTGCTTTCAAATTGTCATTGTCCTGTCGATAAATTACTGAAACTGACAAACGCTAACCTTTCCTTAAGCTTGTAGCTCACAACTTACTTTCGATAAAAAAAAATTTTTTTTAAAAACCCCAATCTTATCGGACCTAGAAGCATGACTTATATAAGAGTTTTAAGACATATAGGTCAATACTTTTTTGCGCTTGAATGTTAGATAGGAAGCACTTACTAACTTGGGTGAATGCGTAAAGCGCTTTGAGTGCTCAGATGGAAAGAAAGCACTATATAAGAACCAGTCCATTTACCATTTAGTTACTTCTTACCTTATAGTTGTAGTAAACTGTTGGCTGTCCAGACTAGTTCCCTCATCAAGAGCAAGCGACAAAGCTCCAAGACTAGTCCAATGCTCAGGGTCGCAGGGGTATCGACCGGTGAGGATGTTGCTCCTGGCTTCCTCATAAAGAAGTCGCAACACTCCCTCCTCTTGTATCTGCTCAGGAGTGAGACAGTAACTCACAGTAAGCACATTAACTTTGAATTGAAAAATTGTTTTTATCTGATTAAGTCAAAATTTGTATTTCATTCAGCTTCATGTGGTAAAACTGATTTGACATATTTCAGAATAAAAACCATTAACATTAGGAGTCGGCAACTTTAATTTGCTGCTATGTGTGTAACACAAGGAAACACTGTTAGTTCCACAAGCCATGAAGTCAGTAAATTAGACAAAATCTTCAGGAAAATGAAATGCAGACCTCCGTTACTCCGGAGTATAACACCATTTTCACCATTCTAAGATTGGTGACAGTTCTAGCAGAGTTAAGAATACCTGCAGCTCTTTTGATTTCGGATAAAACACGCTGCGTCTGTACTGGAGACATGGTTCATCTGTAAAAAGGCAGAGGACAATCGTGTATTACTGTTTGGTGAAGTATTGAAGTTCACACTGGATGACATTCAGCTTCATCATCCAGTGTGGAGGAGTGAGGGCATAAAGACAATGTGAGTCCCCTCAAGCCCACTCTGATGTGGCTCACAGTCCTGTGCCGTGGGTGGAATTTACTCCATGGGAAAAGTAACAGCTTTTAAGGGATTATACAATACCTGTGTGATACTTTTATGCTTTATTGGTGGAAAGCTGTCACTGTAGACTAAAAGCACCTGCCACACCGCAAACGTGTGGGCTGATCGTGTCAGAGGGGAGGTTTTATGACAAAAAAAACTAACAGAAAATAAAAATTAAACCAGCAGACTGAGTCAGTGCCTCTTACACCAATTACAACTCATTTAAAATGTGCTGTACTTAACCTTAAGTCTAACACAAGCAGTAAATAACAGTAAAATCTTTTGCTATACTGTTCTGCATAACCCATGTTAATGGCTGCTATAGAACTAGCTCATAACAATTGCTGTAATCAACAACAGCAGTTTAACACCATGTCAATGCCTCCTTTTCCTTGTTTCTCTTTTATTTCCTCCATGTAAACCTGACAGCACTTTTATCCATTATTTACCTCGAGTAAGCCAGCAAACAACATTAACTTATAAGTAAGCTAGACATAAAGAGGAAACATCTGCAGTAAAAGAAACAAGCTGTTGTCAGCACATAAAAATGCTGTGTTTGGATGCAGAAAACCAGGCTGGCAACTGGTAGACAGAGAGTGCCATTTACTGGACTGGACTGATGATTACGTGCAGCTCACTGGTAAACACAGTTTTTTTAGTAACCATACAATAATATTGTTCAGTCTGTAGAGGATTACAGCTGTTTAATTGTTAGATTTATGGCAACATAAGAGGGCATACTCTATAAGCAAAAAGCTTATAGCTTACAAGAATAATCTACCACTCCGCAGGAGAAGCCATTATCTTTCCTTTCATCTCTTTGTACACTGCAACCACCCTTTTCCTGTATGAAGTTCCTGTCATGCTTTCATTACAGAAACTAGATTTCTTGTATTGACAGATTTTCTTCAGTCCAGTGTTTGGTGACGCACGCAAGTCAAAACTCTGACCTTGTGAAATGTCTTCCTCTGAAGCCTCGGTGAAGCGATACAGCAAGTCGTGCCACTGCCGACACAACTTATACGGTTGATGCCTCGTCTTTAACTGCAGTTCTGAAGATAGGGGGTGAGAAAAAAAGTTATACAGCATGTTTTACTCATGTCGAGTAATATCACATAATACATATACGTGATAGAAATAAGTGGGGGGAAAGAGTTCTAACCAAGCAGTGGCGAGCAAAGCCAGAAGGCGAAAACATCCTGTACAGACTCAGGAATATGGAGAGCTTCACGAACGTTGCGGCCCAGCTCCTGCGCGGTGATACTGCCGAGCCCTTCTACAGTTAAGTGTACTGCACTGTCACCAAACAAGTATATTAGCACATCTTGAGCTGTGTAAATAAACATAATTAGAAAAAAGTAAAAAGATTAATATTAATAACAGATTAAATACTTTTGTTTGTTTTTTTTGGATGATAAAATGATCTGGGTGAAACTGTGTGGCACCATACCACGGGATAGTGTTGCAGAGGACGCCACACTTCCTCTTAGCGAGTGATTGTCTGATGAATCTGGAGGAAAACTGCACTCATCTCCTTCCATCTCTAACCTGAAACGAAAACACTAAAAATTCAGTCCAGTAATAACACAGACTCAAGACAAGATACTTTACAGGGAGGAGCAATGCAACCAGAATGGATGGCTAGAAATGTACCCAAGGGTCTGATGGGTGAGTCAAAACAATCACAAGGAGTGAAAAGCAACACAATCCTGTAAGCTGCACTTGAGGAATACAAACATGTTGCAGTTGAACACAGAAATGGCAACAGAGGCAGCACATCTGCAATATACAGAGTCCCAACCCTAATGGACTCCCAAGTTATTCATCAACAGCATGCTAACAAGAAATGCCAGCACAGCGGTGTAAGCTTGTGTGCTGCTTATACTGACATTCTTACACATGTGTAATAGCTTGGGAATAGCCATATACTATATCTCTCTAAATAAAACATTACAGACCAGGTATTAACAGCAGGAATGTGTGCATCTTTATCACTTTACTCCACTTGGTGCTCTTACTGTTATATTTTGTTCAAAACAAAAGTCCTATACTAGGGCTGCCACGATTAGTCGACTAGTCACGATTACGTCGACTATCAAAATCGTCGACGACTAATTTAATAGTCGACGTGTCGTTTGAAGCTTTGTCAGATCCCAATAACTAGTAGGATTTAAGAGTGTAAAAACAGACTGAAACAGAAGATGGCAGCACTGCATGTACAAGGATACCAGTTGCCGTTAAACCCCGAAGAAGAAGAAGCTGTCCCAGAATTCATAGCGCGGCCCTGCTCCGTTTTCAACAATTGCCGTTTCTCAATTCTAAGTACACGAGTACAGACTCGCGATTTGTGCAATTGGAACGCCAGCGTACTCGATGATGTCACAGGTCAGGTCAACGTGACCGGGCTGGTCTCACGAAATGCATGATGGGTTATTTGGCTCCACCAAGTCCACACAAGTCACCACTGATGCATGCGCGATAAAACGGGTGGAGCGAGACCACATCCGGAAACTTTTTGCGTTCTCGGCTTGATGCGTACTTTGAATTGGGACAGCACTTGGTCTCTGACCGATGACATAAAAAAACGAGTCCACGAGAACGCAAGTACACACAAGTACACATTGGCAGTGTTTGCTTCTCCTCTCATAGGTCTATAAATGCCAAAATAAGATCTTTCAAGATGCAATGGTCTCTGTTCCATCAGCCATGTTTTATTGGGCCAATTTTGTATCAGATATTGAATGGGAAAGAGCTTGGACTTTACCACAAAGGTTTCTTTTA
>VURO01006404.1:6469-18953 GCA_015108175.1 Pelvicachromis taeniatus
ATTTCTGAATAAATTTATATATTGTACTGTTATCTTTTGCTGATTCACCAAAAAAAAAAAAAAAAGCCCTAGTAGTAGCCCTAGTCTTACTCAGTAAGACCAGGGCTACTTTTTTTTTTACTATGAATAAAACAATGACTACTGACAGAATCTCTAAAAGACAAACGCAATACCAAATCACAGATGTGCCACCTGTGCCTGACTATCTTACATCCACGGGGTATTTGAATATGATTTGACTGCATATGTTAATGGAAAAAAAGAAAGGCTGCAGCAGTTGTTAAAAAATGTCTTTCTCTGCAAATGACAATGTACTGAATGAATGAGAACATTTTTCTGGAGCATTTTAAATTCTCAGTAATTTATTTATTTCGGCTCTTTTAAAAATGTGTCTGTGTATGTAAGTGTAAAATATAATTTGGGTGAGGAAAATAAAAAAGAATTAGCAGACCCACTGACGTTCCATCCATACCCTCATTCCAATTTAGATCATTGTCAGTTGCTTCTGATTGCTTGAGAGAAAAGATCTGACAAGCAGTGAATTATTTAAGTCTATTAATGACAAATGAGCAAAGTGCTGGAAACGTTCCTCAGAGATAGCGGCCCATATTTCTATGACAGCATTACACAGAGCATCACAGAGTTGCTGTAGATTGATCATTCGATCACATTCCAGAGGTGCTCTGTTGGATTGAAATCTGGTGGCTGTGAAGGCCATTTGAGTTCAGTGAACTAACTGTCATGTTCAAGAAAACATTTTGAGATAATTTGAGCTTTGCGATATAGCGTGATGTGCGTCCACATCAAAAGGAGCCAGTTAAGGTCGTTCGGGCATCTGACAAGGATGCCTCCTGGGTGAGGTGTTCTGGGCATGTCCCACTGGGAGGAGGCCCCGGGGCAGACCCAGGACATGCTGGAGAGATTATATCTTGGTTCCCAGGCCAAGGCATTCAGACCAAGCAGAGGTCTGGGCTTCTCTGCTTGGGCTGCTGCCCCCGCGACCCGGCCCCGGATAAGCGGAAGAAAATGGATGAATGAATGGATGGATGGATATAGCGTGGGACTTTCTTGGGTCAAAAACTAACAAATACTTGGCTCAAGCTGCTTTTATATTGTTTATGCCAGATTCTGACCTTACCGTCAAATGTTGCAGCAGAACTCGAAGCTCATAAAACCAGGTAATGTTTTTCCAACCTTCTACTGTCTAATTTTGGTGACTCCATGCAAATTGTAGCCTCAATTTCCTGGTCTTAGCCGATGAGTGGTACAACATGTGGTCTTCTGCTGCTGTAGCCCAACTTTCAGTATTTTGAGCATTCAAGATGCACTTTTGCATGTCTTGGTTGTACCAAGTGGTTATTTGAGTTACCGTAGCCTTCCTATGAGCTCAAAGCAATCTTGCCATTTCCTCTGACCTGTAACATCAACAAGTCACTTTCACCCAGAGAATTTCAGCTAACTGGATATTTTCTCTTTTTCAGACTATTCTCAACCTGTTTCTGTGGGAAAATCCCAGTAGATTACTAGTTCTGGAAATACTCAGATGGCCTTTTCTGGCACCAAGAACCAACTTACATTTGAAGAGTCAGTTAAATCATCTTTCTTCCCCATTCAGGCGGTCAGTTTAAACTTCAATAAGTCGCTTTCACCATGTCCACATGTCTGAATGCACTGAGCTGCTGCCACGTGATTGTCGGATTAGATATTTGCATAAATGAGGACGTAAACAGATATATAAAGTGGCGACTATTAGAGAAATAATGATTAATAGAATTTCACACTGGTCTAGTAAACTTTTAAGGATTCCATTATAATGTTTTATTTTTCAGGCGTTGGAAAGGAAGTTGCCGTAATGATCAAGCCAGCTGTTCAGTTTCACTTATTAGATGTCCAAAAATATGTTGAAAATACACGTTCATTTTTATACACAACAGTTATTGATCACTTCTGACTGAACGTGTTAATTAGGCTTCATAGAGGAGTTGGTGTACGGTGCTCCTATTGTGGTTTACAGTAAATACTGTAGGTCACTGGTGTATTCATTCCTCTGGGTGGAGTTTGTGTGTGTGTGTGTGTGTGTGTGTGTGTGTGTGTGTGTGTGTGTGTGGTGTCTAAATGTTTGTATTTGCTTATGTCACAATGATCTCCATGGTGTTACGTAGAAAAAGAGAGGTAGTGCGAGAGTGAACACAACCATACATACAAAAACTGCATCAAATAAATAACTTTTTAAATCATTTCAAGTTTTTTTTGTTGTTGCAATTTTCTCTGTTTTATTTGATTTATACCAGTGCTAACTCAACCAGGGAGCAGTAATTATAGATAACACACATATTATCAGGTTGTACCAGGAACTGTTATCTTTTGCGCTAAAGAAAATGATTTGCAGCCATTAAACCAAGATTACCTTGATTCTGTTGCTTGTTTGCCTGGACCTGCTGAGACTTGTTCAAGCTTGTGATATGGAAAACTACAAGTAGTTCCTATAGTCGCCAGTGTCTGGCAGACCTTTTTTGTTGCTAGCCTTTTAGCAGAATGCAAACACCCAGTTGGTAAATAAAAAGAAAGCGTATGCTGAATTCATCCTCCACTGGGCAAAATCTCTGTGTAAGGGTTTGTTTTACACTTTCCCTTTACACCTGGACTGCTTTTAACTTTTAACCTTGACTCTCCGACAGGAAGTTAATATTTCCATAGACATGGTGTAATTGCGCCTCTGCTGAATAATGCAAATGTTAAAGAAATGAAGGAATACCAGCTGCGTCACAGGAAAATTTTTATTTTTATTTAAAATTCATACAGTACATGCCATTGCAAGATAGAGATATTTTTTTTTAATTATTGTGCAATTTCTTTCAAATCTTTTTAATATCTTTTCTAAAAGTAGTTGGGTCATTTTTTTTTTTTTTAATGTTTAAAAAGCACACAGCCGACCACGGAAGTTAAGTATGATTAAAATACAGTTATTCTGTCGTGGAAAAAAACTGCAAGTTGTACAAAGTTATTCATGTGGGACAGAGTGTAAATGTTTAAGAACACCAGTGTAGCTGCCAGTTTAAACAAGAAAAAAAAAAAAACAGTAGCCAAAGTATTAGACTGAGTAGGGTTCAGTGCTAATTATATCAGTAGGATTTCACAGGACTTAGAAATTTTAATAAACGTTAATAAACTAAATAATATAATCAAGTATCTCTGCAAAGTATGCTTCTGTAGACAAAAAATGTGTCCCCTAAATAGATCAATCCCAGAGAAGGTCATCAGGTTTCTAATTCTAAGTGCAAAGTGACTGATTCTAATGTTTTAATGGTGTTAAAAATATTTAAAGTCACAGAGCAGAATAATTTCTTTGCAGTTCCTATAAGTATGTTACTCCTAATGAGGCCGCATAGGAGATTAATATCTAGAGAACACAGATGATACAGGTGATTCATATAGGTGACTGACTGCTACAGAATGTTGGTGAGCCAGTATGGCCTATATCAATATTATACCAACCCATATATCACTAAGTCACATATTTTGTATATCGGTATTGGAATTGGCCCCCCAAATCCATTTTCAGTCAGGCACTACCTACGAGCCACAATTGTAGCACTTGCAGATAAAAAGCGTTTTGTTTGTGTCGCTTGGACTCAGTTTGCACAGGAAGGCACTCGAGCAAGTCAGTGTTTGGGTCATGAAAAAGAAATTGCTAAATCACGTCTCCTCATAATCATTTAGCTACGGATTCCTTTGCTACATATATCACTGGGTTTATATCTACTCTAAGAATTGCCATGCATTACTCTGTGATCGTGTCAACAAGCCGAGTGGAAGCAATTGGTTTTTAAATGTTAAGGAATAGAATAAAAAGGTGAATAAATAACAGATGCCTCTGTCTTAAAAATACTGACTTTGGAATAGTATTTGATGATACATGTGATTTAGTGAATAAAAGAAAGGGTTACTGGTAAGTTTAGCATGCAGATAGGACACTTAAAGCATGCAGATGTACATGTGAACGGCGTAAGCGATCAAATCCAAAACATGTCTGCCATACGTGAAGAACGGGAAATCAGTCACTGCAATCCATACAAAACTGAATCTTCACACTTTCAAAGTCATGAGGACACGTATAAGTTGTTCATGTTACAACTTATTTTCCATTAAATAGATAAAAACGGCAGTAACTGAATTTAAATCAGGTTAGCTAAACAGTTGGGGTCCAAAGTTTTGCATTCCTTCCTGTACCTTAAATATCAGACACAGCAGAATGAAAAGACAGGTAACAAGGGTCCATAGTGTTGCGTAACTTCGACTCGTAACTTCCTGAAGTTGTTACCTCCACCCACCGTCACCTGCCTGAAGAAAATGAAATGTATTACAAACTTGATAGTATTTTATAATACAGCTAAGAGAGCAATAACTCCAGAATTATGGAATGGCCATGTATTTTATCTGAAATTACAATGCCGTTATGTTACTCTACTATAAATAATTAGCAGCAGACTCGTTAGAATCAGGGGTAATAATTCAAGTTTTTACAGGGAAGAAGAAATTTTAGGTACTGCATGAATGATACTGGTACACACACAAATGATACTACAAGTAATGCACCACTTCCTTAACCCATTACACCTATTGTTTACCTATAAGTACTTAGCAGTAGATCAACTAGAATAAGAGCTAATAAGTCAAGTTTTTACAGGAAAGAAGAAATAATTCAAATTTTAAGTAGTCTATTATGTCCAGGTATTTTATTTTTATATTAGTTATAAATCCTGTACTGTAAATATGCTGTACCTTTTGCATTTTCCCCTCAGATTATATTCAATTGTCTACTTATATTACTTATAAAAATGTGACAAAGAGTGCCTTTCCCACTTAGATGAAAAAAAAGAAGTTGCAACCACTGCAGGTCACAGTTGGCCCATTTGCTCTTTTAACAACAGAGTAATGGAGCTGGTGTTCACTTTTTCTTCTAAGTATCGATCATATCACATCGATTATACACATTTATATGTATAATAAGAAGACAATTGACAGTTAAAAACTAGAAACAAAATATCGATCCTGTCATACTAATATCAATCCAACACCAATACTAGCTTCGCTAGCTTGTAAAAGAAAGTTGAATTATTACCCACGTATTCAAGTTTGTCTACCATTGGTATTTCTAGGTTCACATTGTAATTTAAAATACATGTAAATTCCATTTAAGTTTATTACACCCTTGATCTTGGGCTGTATTGTAAAGTGCTACCAATATTTTGATATATAGACAAATGCTGATTTTCCGAAGACTCCGATTTTTTGCTGTTTACTCTCCTGGTAATAAATAGGTGTCCTTTATTGAATTAGAAGGTTGTATTTCTTCCTCACTTAAATATTAGTTTGCCCCCAACATAAAAATTAAAGTTGCTTTTTCTTTGGCTCCAGTTGTCCATTGACGTCTCCATTCTCTTCACTCAAATCATGCACATCTTTGGTGCACTTGATTCTCAGCAGGATATTGGACAGGACGTCCTGATAGAGACTCAGGAAGATCCACCCAGGCAGGTAGAGCAGGGTGATAAGTCCCATGAAGTTGTGAGGATAGTGGGAGTAATCCCACGAGCAGGCGTTAAACTGCCTCAGGACCAGACCCCACGAGAACTCCCACGTGTAGATGAAACAGATGTAGATGGGGAGTCGTCGCCAGGTCCCCCAGCCCAGACTGAAGTGCAGGTAAAGATAGAGCCTCTCCACCACGAAGCTGCAGCTCCCGTACATCAGGAAAGACCACAGGGATGTGTGACCGCTGAGGGTCCTGTCAGACTTCTCCACCAGGTTGAACAGAGAGGTGAAAAGGACCTCGTCCAGAAAGCCGTGCATCCCGAAGAATAAGAAGCGCGCAAAGCCGGAGAGACCGTGCGGGGGTCTGCCCTCCAGCTGGAGGTCGGTGGAGAAGGATGTGCGATACTGTAGATGTGACAGCCGTCTGTGAAACACCTGAGAGAAGTAGAGAGCCAGGATGTAGTGCACAACCAGCTGAGTCCCAGAAACCACCCGCACATGCTCGGCCAAAGTGTTAATGTTCCCGATCAGAATCTGCAGCCCGATGTAGATGGACGGGTAGAAAACAAGATGAAACACCACAGGCCGACCTCGGAAGCACCTCTTCTGTGAGTAGATCTGTTCCAGCGCAAAATGGGTCAGCGAATGCATGATGCAGAGATACGGAGAGGAAAAGCCCATCAGCTTAGGGTCCCGAGAGTGCAAAAGCCCTTGTAAGGATGACAGCAGGACATCTAGAGTCACACCGTGCATCCCGTAGAAGTAAAGCCGCATCCATCGCGGCAGTCTCCGTTGCGGCTCCGTCGCGTCCCCGGTGTTAGAGCCCGGTTCTTGCTGCTGGCGGAGCTTTCGTGCCGGTTTGAGGCCACCGTCCTGCTCTCCCGAACACACGCCAGCACCGTCTCGCCACCGACCGGCCATGATCACGCTGTCTGGAGAGCTTCAGCTGTCCTCTTCCTGTGCATTGTTTTCTTTTATGTTACGCTGCAGCCACGCAATGAGAGAGCTGCGACTAAAAGCATCTCCTGCAACAGTACGGAGTGCTGCGTTTACGTGCTCCCCAGAAGAAACAGTTTTCTGAGTGCTCTTTGACAGGCTTTTAGTTTTCCTGCGAACCAACAAATGTCCTGTTCACGCTTATCGTTTCTCATCAGGACGCCCTTCCCGCGGGCTGTACTTGAGGTTTAACTAATTTGTTTAGCGGATTTCCTTCCCGATAAGACATTTGTAAATCCAACTTTAAAATTGCATTGTTTATACACGTTAATTACCCACCAGTCTTTTCCCCTCCTTTGTGGGCAAAGCGATATTTTTCTGCATGGTGCGTAAATGACAGCTGAACTACAGAGCAGAATGTATGTCCTCAATGTGTATTCTTTCTCTTGTCACGGCACAAATAAAAAAATTACCCACTTATGAAAATATTTCACAGTAGGTCTACATTTTAAAGGGAACGGACTGATTGCTTTAATTTACAAACAGTTTAAAAGAGACATGAAAAAAAAAGCGCAGGTGTACATTCACATTCACTAGTATGCAACACTAAAAATATCATGAATATTAACATTGTCAAATATTTTGCAAGGAAAATGGGAACGATTCCAGTCATTTATTAAAATGCGTGCAAACATACATAGAAATACAGTCTATAAGGCAACCAACAAACAAACAAAAACAATTCTAATGAGCTTTAAAGTCAACTGTTGGTATGAGCACCTTTATTCTTCAACATACCATAAACACTCATAGGTAAGGTAATTGTCCTCATCTACTGTTAATAGTTTATGTTTAAGCCTCCCACTCCTTATTTTGTTCTCCACTTGTTCCAGTTTCCTCACATTTTTTAAGGCCACACTAAACACAATGCCAAGAAATGGAAAGTTTTCAGCTTCTTGTTGGTTCAGAAATACTGCTTTATGTCTGTAAAATTGTGTCACTTTTTCAGGTTTAACTAAAAAAAAATTGTAATAAATGACATGTTTTCATGATAGAGTCCCAGTAAGTTCCTACAGATACAATTTAAAATATGTTCTTTGCTAAGTCCTTTATGTGTAGATAAAACACTGGCTCATCGCCACGTCAGTGTTGAGTGCCTTAAAAAAACCTTTCAGTGTCCAGACACAAACTTTGAAAGACCATTAGACTGTTGCTCAGCACCATTTTTGGAAACTCCTTGGCTCCTTGGAAGCAAAATGTAAAGAAATTAGGGGTGACTCAAGACTTTTGCACAGCACTCCATTTGAACAATAATAGAATAAAATGTGAAACCAAGTAAAACGCTACAACCCACAGTCATGTTAGAAATAATAAATACCTCAATCACGCAGTTTGATGTGCAGCCACTGATGTCAGTGAAGCAATACAGAGCTGAACTTGCAAATTTCCAATAGCAGCTGAACGCAACACGAGCTGATGCGTGGCTGCAGACGCGGTTAGTAATTGAGCTCACGTCCCCCTGCGACGTCCTGACGCTGTATAATTACGACTCATTAATGATAATTACAGCTGATTACTCTGCTGTTATGCTAGGCTAGCTAAACTCATTTGTTAAAACCACACAGTGAAGCAGTGTATCTGGGGCGCCGTTTGTAAACTGAAACATGCCGAAATGAACGGCAAAATTTTTCCACATTTAGCTCTAAATCTTACATATGTATCGTCTTCCATTAGAATTAATGAATCACCCATCAAATCCACACCTGGAGCTTCAATATTGACGGACAGCCTTAATCTTAAATCACGTGTTTTGATTTATTTATTTTTTTATTTTTTAAATTAGAGTAAGAGAAGACATCAAAAATGCAGTCATTAGATTCACTCTGCATGCAGACGAGCCATGATGTTTCTCTGCTTCCTCTTGAGGCTTCCTTCACTGTTTCGTTATTGCTGCACTGTCGTGATCTTTAATCGATAACAAAATAAATAAATAAATAAAATAAAAACGTCGTTCTCAGTGGTTCAAGGGAATAGATGAAATCGAATTATCAGCCACTACTCCAGCAACAATTACACTCATAACATCCCAAACATGATAGTGACCACAATGATTTTATAACTGAAAAAACAAACAAACAAACAAACAAACAAACAAACAAACAAACAAACAAACAAACAAACAAAAAGCCATTCTGACCGAGCAATGAGCAATAAGCTACGTGACAACCAGAATACACAAATATGAACTTGCATACGCTCTCAGCTTGCACTATGCTGCTGAAACGCCCGCAGCCTTACACAAGAGCTTCGCGCACAGTGAGAGAGCATTTTAGCTTTAAACTTTTCAACCAGGAAGGGTTAGGGTTAGGGTTAGCCTACCCTAACCCTGTATGACCACACAGTGGCACTGCTGAGCATGTTACTGTGGAGCTCATTTTCACTAGAGAGAACTGAGTGCATTTTCATCACAAGGCTTTGAAGCGAATCCAGGCGGTGTGGGTGACACGATGCAGCAATTGTTGATGCAACTACAAAAAGGCTCTCGTGAAAGACGCCTCGGCTCGCTTATTTCTTCTTGAGATGTGTGTTTTCATTTGAGCCCTGACTGTTTCTGCCTTGGGTGCTTTGCTCAGAGGACATCTGTGTGTGTGTGTGTGTGTGTGTGTGTGTGTGTGTGTGTGTGTGTGTGTGTGTGTGTGTGTGTGTGTGTGTGTGTGTGCCTGCTGAGACAGAATGAATCTGCCGCTGTTTATATTCCACCTATTTCAGCAGTCATGGTTTCACAGAAAGAAGAAGAGAAAAAGATTCAGCACAAGTTGTTTGTGCTGAGTGATTTCTGGGAGTGTTGGCATGCACCTATAGGTTGCACTTTTGGGAAAGATCTCTGTGTGAAAGTGCGTGTGTGCTTTTGTGCATCTGTTTATGCATGTGTGTGTGTGTGTGTGTGTGTGTGTATTTGTGTGCATGCACCCGCAAAGGAAATAGAGATATCAGTGGTCTTTTTGGGGCACGGAGATAACGGCGCTCCTCTGCAGGGTTTAGTATTATCTCAGGCACAGAATAGTGACAGCAGATTTAGAGGTGAGAAAGCAGAGCACATTTCAAATACTCTGGCTCAAATATATATGCCAGCAGAGAGATAGCACTCCCCCTCTTGCATGCCTCACTCTCCATTACCTCTTCTTTAACAGTAACACACCCTCCTAACTTTATGTGTAGTAGAATGGGAGGCAGAGCCTCCAGCATTCAGACCCTTCTTTTATGAAACCAGCTCCCAGTTTGGATTCAGGACACACACACCCTCTCTACTTTTAAGATTAGGCTTAAATCTTTCCTTTTTTTGGGATCAGGTGACCTTGAACCCTCCGTAGGTATTCTGCAATAGATCTAGGCTGCTGGGGGCTTCCAATGATGCTCTTAGTTTTTCTTCTCCACTCGCCTTTTTTTCCCCATTCACTGCGTGCTTAGACACCTCTCTGTATTTAATCATTAGCTATTATAATTAACCACTATTGTCTTCACTCTCCACATCTTCTTGTGCTTAATACTTCTCGACCTTCTCTTATTTCTTCTTCCACATCCCAAAGGTACGTTACACCTCACATCGTGCATTATCAGCATTACACCTTATACTTAAAATAGCGAGGAAGAAAAACACTTTAAACAAACTGATGTTAAACACAATGTGAAAACATGTTACTACAAAAATGTTCACGTATTACTAAAATATGACAAATTAGCATCCAAAAAACACGACAAAAAAGTGTGGTGAACTGTGCCATGCGTTATGAATGATGCATGCTGTTGGAAAACAGCCACTTGAATAAAAGTTAAAATGTAAAATAACTAAACAATAAATCATCCACTTTTCTTCCGCTTATCTGAAATCCGGTCATAGGGGCAGGAGCAGGGAAGCCCAGGCTCGCCAAAAGCTTATATGGGGAAACGTCAAGGCTTTCCTAGGCCAGCCAATGAAAATAATCTCTCCAGCATGCCCTGGTTTTATGCTGGGGCCTCCTCACAGTACATACTCGGCTGGAACACCTTAACCAGTAGGCAACACCCTTAGCCGTCTCCTTTCAATGCGGAGGAATAGCTGTTCTACTCTGGACCCCTCCATAATCACAGAACTACGCACCCTATGGCTAGGAAGAGCCCAATCACCTTTTTGGCAAAGCTAAAGACACAAAAATTTACCAGCACTGGGCATCAATTAAAATTTTAACTAGTAAGTCTGACTACTTTTGGGTGACAGTAACAACGATTAGTCGGCTAGTCAGCTACTCATGCACATCTGTAAGTAAGAATAAGTAGAAAGAAGACATTTTGTTTGTTAACGACCTGGTTTTGGTGCTCATGGTGAGAGTGCAGTGCTCCTCCATTGAATTAAGAAAATTAGAGATAGGGCACTTGCATTGATCTCTGCTCTGAATCTTGATGCTACATTTAACTAACTTGGTAGGTACAGCTCAGTATCAGATTGCTGTATAAAGGTGGAGACTATGTAAAAAAAAAATAGAAAAAAAAAGACTCAAAATCCACTCTGATTTACACTAGCTGTAACAAATTTTGGCCTTTGACAGATTTAAATGTTTTTTATTCAGTAGACTTTGTGTTTGCAGGCAGTATATTACAAATATATAACTCATTCTTTTAATTAACAAGGTTATCTATAAGTCAAAGGTTCCACATGATACTGTATTGTAATGTAAACCTCAGTGAGAAAGATCCTGGTAATAGAAATCAAACTGTAAATGATTTTCTTCACATCATTTCTGGATTTTCGAATATTATTCTGTGTAGTGAAGCCTCAATCTGACCTCATCTGAGTCAACAAAAGAGATAGAAAACGCCAGTGCTGCCTCTCATATTGGATTTCTTTGTATTCCTCCATGCTCTCAGTCACATTTTACAGTGTAATTTCATTTATCAGAGAACACAGAAAAGCAAATATTTGTTCCATCATGAGAAGAAAAAAAACTGATGAAAGTTTATTACTAATCCAGATAAAAAATGTTTTTGCGGGTCTGTAAATGATCTCAGGGTGTTGCTAAATTATTTTGCGTAATCCTCATTTATTACAGCTCGAGCACATCTGACATTTCACAATGCCGTGGTTATTATAATCATGCACATAAACTATTCAGTGCTGCACTTCACTGAGGAGTCAAACAATAGAGCTGGCTTCTTTCCCCTATGAGGAGTTGTCACTTAAAATCAGTCCAGCAAAACAAATTCCTGCAGATTTATGAGACTTAAAAGAAGTGAGTGAAGTGCCTTTGATCTGGATGCTTCATGCAACCATTACCACACTTCGGCCTGTCCTTCAGTGAACTATCAGCGTGTCTGATGTCCAGCGTGTCCGCGTTTAAAACTCTGTAGACCTTGAGCTTATGTCCTACAGTCTGTCAGTCTCGTCTCTTTTGTAAATGTGGTGCATTCGAATGTTTTTTCAGGAGAATCCTAGTATTTTAAATAAAATAAAAAGGAAGACAGGGGAAATAATGCAGAAAGTATAATGAATATGATTATAAAAGGGTGTTACAGCACAAAATAAATATAGCCTCTCATGTTGATTCTAGAATCTGACACTTGTATTGCTTTTTTTGTTTACTGAAACATATTCCGATTATATTTGTTTAATGGACATAATGTGTAGACTCAGCTTTTGTTTGAGGGTATCCCCATTTAAAATAGATGAAGGGTTTAGGAGTTTCAGCTCCTTAACATGTGCCATCCTCTTTTTAAAGGGACCAAAAATAATTGGACAATTGACTTAAAGGCTATATCATGGACAGGTGTGGGCAATTCCTTTGTTATGTCAATATCAATTAAGCAAATAAAAGGCCTGGAGTTGATTTGAGGTGTAGTGCTTGGATTTGAAAAATTTAGCTGTTTTCCATCACACCGTACCTTTTAAAGTGCATACTTATTGTTGATTTAGTGACTGTTATGTGTAGTGTACATTTATATAACTTTGGCTGTATGTGTATGTAATGTTCAGATATTTCAG
>VURO01006408.1:9715-34680 GCA_015108175.1 Pelvicachromis taeniatus
CCACCCAGAAGATTCTCAATCTCGCGGTGGATTGTGGGATGAGGTAATGCTGTAAAGGCGAACGTAAGCGCGTTGCATTGTGGGATGACGTATTGTTTTTGAATATTTGGTTACCCGCTTTACTGTCAGTGGCGGGACAGGCAGCGATCAGAGCCGCACATCCAGACCTCAGTCTCTCTCGTTACGATCATTTTGTTGTGAACCTGCCCAAATACTCATCTGCTAACTTTTACTGTTACTGTTATTTATGACACTTTTTATTTGCTTAAACATTTTTGCGCACAATTCTTTTATTTAGTCTTTTAGAACTACGCCAAGGTAAAAAAAAAAAAAATCATTAAATATATAATGAATTTCACCAGGCTAAGCTTTTTAGAGTTTCTATGACTTTAAAATAGATGATACTCTGCGGAGATGTCATATTTTCATTCATCACTCAAACTGCTTGAACTGAAAGACTTGTCTTTTTATATAGGGTAAGGAAGGTGTGTGACAGCTCTGGTTTATTAATAAAGATAAAGAATATTTTGCTGAATGTGAGACAAAAAGTCAAAGTTACAGTTCCCACCTTACTCATAATATTTTGTAGCACGCCTACATTTATTTCTTGTTTTTATCAGTTTGTAGGGTTTAATTTAATTTGATCTGTTATCTATGTTACTTTATAAAAGTAAAGAAATTGTTAAATATAATAAAATAGGGTGGCTTTAAAGTGTTATATATAGGTTTGTTTGTTTTTTAAATTGAGCTCTTTTTATTACAATTTTCTTTGCAATTGAGCTCATTTCTTTTGTGTACTAAAACACTTTTTGTATGAACAAATTACAGCTTATTTTTCCATGTATATGCTGACTTGCGATGGAAAGTCTTCGTGATGTTTTACTTCTTGGTCTCTGAATATTATGGTGGTCCCGGGTTGGTGGTCCCATATAATTTGTCTTACCTAGCACATAGACACTCGCTGTATTTCCTCGTGACTGTACTTTGTACGGTATATGCTGAGGGAGTTTAAATTTGACACCTAAGAAAGGTTAATATAAACACAGACATATTTAGTCACAATCCACCCAGCACTGCACATGCTGGGTGGATTGGCATCAACCAGTACTCTGACATTTCAAGACGTCACCAAGAGACACGTTTTAATCCAAGTCTCCTGCTTCTGCGAAGACGGGACACTGCAAAGCCAAATTCAAGACCTTTTTATTTCTGCTACAACTGCAAGTTGTTAAAAATAGATCTACAGACGTCTGTTTGTTCTCATAAAGAGCAAGTACATGTCCTATTATTCATGTCAGGGTATGTAATTAGTGTAGTACACTCCATTGTCCCATGGCCCTTGGTCAGAAATCAAGCTGGTTTAATGGCAGGAGGTTAACTGGTGTTTCTTATGTGTCTCCCCCACACTCCCACTGTCTGGGTCATCCACTGCCCTGCCAGCTTTACTGCCCACTCTCTCCAGCACATCCAGTCTAAATATGTCCCCCTTGTGTGACAAGTAAATCAGTCCCCTGGCGCTGGCTGGCTCAGAGAGGCACCTAAGGAGGCTGAACTGGATCATAAAAAAACACCACCGTCTGACTTTTTATGGTTGCTAATGTTGTCTTTATGTACTGTTGTATGTGTCAAACTCTGGCTATTAATAAAGTCAAATATAATCTGATCTAACTGGTTGGCTTAACTGATCTTATTCTGTTTGAGCTATGAGACAAATTGCTTTTCTTTAAGGCAAAGGGACACATTAGGAAACGCTTAAGATGAGCTTTGCAGAGTAAGTTTATGCAGCATTTTCTTTTTCTGTCTGTTTCATTCACTGTATTGTAGTTTGATAACAATCACCTCAGAATAGTCACGAGTTCTTACGATGTTCGACCAGCACATTATGAAATATTTATCCTTTTTCGCTCATTAATCTATTCATGACTTCTTTTCATCTAAATTAAAGCACACGAAAAAAAAGAAAAGAAATCATAGGTGGTCTTGTGGTCGCCACCAGGCAGCAGGGATCCACGTGTATGGCTTCACCCATTGTCCTGAAGAGACGAATTAAGTTAAGGCAAAACATATGATGTCATTTAAAGTTATTATCTCATTGAAATTAAAGTGCTTTTAAGAATCAAATCCCATGGCAGAAGTCAGGCCTTGGTAAATTCTGTTTTATATACTTTCAAATGGTGTTTAATACAGAACCCTTAAATGCTTCAATATGACTGAAGGCTGGATGAATGAATTGGGCCTGCTTTTCTTCCCTGGTTGCCATGCGTAAAGTTATAAAAGGGTAACCACAGCATGGGAGTTTGCCAAAGTGGATTTTCTGTGCAGGAAGGTATGGGCTAAGTACCCACACGTTTACCATAAGAGTTAGAAATCATGTGGTTGGCCGGTCCAGGACCTGGACATTTAGTCAGCGGTGGACGCAAACATCAAGTAGCCATAATGGTGTAACCATAAAAAAATAAAATGTTTGACCTGTAACGTTTACATGCACTTTTATAATCATTGTCACACTGAGCTTATTTAAAGATTAATGTCCACAGTTTCTAATAAGACTCTTCTCATGCGCATTAAAAATGTAATTAAATGCGTTAATAAGTACATCAAATACAAAAAAAAAAATAGAGGTCATCAACATTTTTAGGTGGAAAAAAATTGGATATCATCATAATATTTAATCCAGATGTGAAAACAAAAACAGGTGTTTATTTATAGGACAGATTTTGTTTTCTATGCAACACAAAGGCCAGAGCTGCTTTCCTGGAGTTTATTTTCAAGATAAAGAATCAACACTGTCACACAAACATGGTTTTTTTGTGTCTTTCTTCGTGCTTTGTTCCTGCTCAGCTGCATCCTGTGGTGTTACAATTGTGCCTTCTAAGTTGCCTCGTCTTCCCTCTGGTTAACTAACCCTTGCTGCTTGCTCAACATTTTTTTTTCTTTATCATAACCTTTTCCTCGCTTGCCTTTCATTCGTATGTTTCACCCCCTACATTCTTACGGTACCTCTGCGCCGTTTTCCCTCTGGACTGGATCACAGATGTCCTCCTCACGTATCCGCCCACACTTTGCTTTTCTCTTATCATTCTCATCCTCCTCTCTCACTCTTTCTCTCGTCTTACTCCTATCAGTGGCCAACCAGGCAGCAGGATTTCCCCTGTGATGGAAACAGGCTGTGGCCTAATTGTATTGTTACAGCAGCTCATTTCAGTAAAATCTCAGACCGCTCTCCGTGTTTGTGTTGGTATCAGTAACTTAAACTGAAACACTGGCCAAAGCACCGCACAGTGAGAAAGAAAAGCACAAGTGCAAAAGCAGTGAAACGTTTTAGAAACCTTCAGTCTTTACGTCAAACTGAGCGTCCCTTGAGATTTGCAGGGTGAGTGAGAGACAAGGAGACAGACTGTTGAAGCGTTTGAGACAGTGCGCACACACAATGGTCTTACCCTGTGAGAACAATTGTTGTTTCAGCTGTTATGTGACGGAAAAAAGCACCCAGCTGTGTCGATTGTGTGCGCCTTGCTGGACTGTAACGCAAGCAAGCGCACATTCGGCGTATGTGTGTAAATGTCTGGGTCTGTAGACTGAGGCCTTTATAGCACCTGAACCACACAATTAGAGTGCAGTAAAAGTGCACAAACACACTGATCAAGCAGGTAAATCAGTCGATAAACATGCAGATGATAAGGAAAGCTAAACTCTAGATCCAAACGACTGAAATATCAAGCTGAAAGTAACCGATAAAAGAAAGAGCAAGTATTGGCTTTACGGTACACATCCAGCATGTGGTAGCACTCGCAAATGTAACTATACATAATACTGATACTACCTAAAAATATTGCAGCATATGTTAAGATTTGGACTTAGATCTAGTGGCAATGAAATAGCCAAGTGATACAACTCACTTTACAAAGGAATTTAAGGTAAATTGAACACATTTCAAATATTTCATGCACAGTTTCTTTGAGGTTTTTGGGGATCATGGCAGAAACTTCTACTTATACTTCTCGAGAAAGGAGTATAAGCTTTTATTTTAAGGTATGTTTAGGATCTGTATGTTGTTCTAGAAGCCATTCTATTCAGCTTTTACATACAGTGTGATGTTTGCATTCAGAATTTGCTGTTGATTAATCGAATCCCTCCTACTGACTGCATGATCCATGCAGCCCCGTCCATTTGAAAAGGTGTTGTTTTGATACATTTTGGCACTCCTTTCCTCTCAAAACACATTTGCGTTCATTGCACGCCCCCTAAAATTCAACGATAGCATCATCGGTCTGCAGGACTGGTTTTCACAATGCATCACGTTTGTTTAGACTTTCATTTGCAGAAGTCTGGATGGACGATTTTGGGTTGTGGAAAGAGGAAAGTTTTCCTTCTGATGATTCTTCCATGAAGAAGTACAGGTGTCACTGCTCAGTAGAACTGTACACCACCACCATCACAGCGTGTGCGAAATGTTCCCGAGGGTCTTACTGCTGTCAGACGGGTGCTTTGACTTTATTTTAAAGATGTGTTTGCATTATGAACTGTGCAACCAGCACCCTAAAAATACGTTGCTTCAACTCTTCTGGTTTGCCAGCATCAGTTATTCAGTCAGTTTCATTTTGCGAGACTTGGAGGAGTCTCGACGGTGATAATCAGGCAGACAGCGTATAGTTGAGGACACACTATATTTGGAAGGCTTTGAAATTTGCTTCGCCAGGACTTTTTTTTAATGATAACTGTGAACAACTCATAGCCCAAAACAAGCTATTCAAAGGTTCTTGCTAAAAAAGATCTGAGAGGTAAAATGTTCTCAGTACACCTACATTTACTGACACTGATACACCGCTGTTGGTTAAAATGTCTAAAAGAAGGTTTGAATTCTAACTTTGTGTCATTTGGAAAAAGGCGCATCTATTATTTACATAACTGGTCAAAGTAACACAATTTCTAATGATGGTTTTCACAGTTTGCAACGCACATTTGTTAGACTAGACCTAAATGAGCAAAATTTGAAAGATAGATCAACTTGAGATATTTAAGTTTATGTTATCGCTCACAAGGATGCCAACCACTAATTCACTGGCTGAAGGGTTGGACAAACGTCACTACAAAGTTTCATGTGAACCGAGGCTCTGAGACAAAAACAACATCACAGTTCATCATCCACAACAATGTCACTTTTCCTCTCATCCTCTCCTTTGTTAACCTCTGCACCTTTAGCCTAGAAAAGATCTTCACCCTCCCCCTTTGCTTTTTTTAACCACCACTTGAGAATTATGTTTAGTGCATGCACACTTTCACATGGACCCACCTTTACACATGCTCATAGCTCTTACACGGTAATAAGATACCGTGGCAGCAATTTTTGTAATGAAAGAGGAAAGACAGTGCTACATGACAAATGTCTCTCTTCCCTTTCTAGATTTACAACATGGAGTAACGGAAGGAATCATTGTGTTTGATTCTTACACACACTCAGACGCGCACTGAATCTCCCTGATTGATGTCTCTTTGTTCTGCCCTTCACTGAGTGTACAATGACTGTTTGATGCCGGACTTTGACGGGGATTTTTAAGGCGCCGTTTTAATTAATTTGCTCGTAAAATCAACACGATTCCCAGCAGCCTCTCGGGCACCCTCACGCTCAAAGGACTTTATTAGCTTAGCCAATTAATCGTCACTAACTACCCTGACTGATCACATCTTGGATTTATTGGTCAGAATCATATGGAACATCGATTGGCTCTCCCTCATTTTGACCCTTTCAGAGCACTGTAACTCACTCACAAGTGTGCGATGACGTCATTGGGTGAGGGTGGGCACGCTGCAGGTTCTCAGAGTTGACTTTTTCTTTACGGTTGCTCTTTTACTATGGCCAAAGCAAGAGAACAACTCCAGTGAAAGGGTTACATAGACTGAGATTTGTATGTTTGTAGGGGTGCTTGTCTGTATTCATTTTTATTTGTTGTCTCAGAGTAATTCAATCTATGAGAGTGAGCCTGGGCCTCATTATGTAAATTAAATAACCTCATCTATAAAGAAAGGCAGAGTGAGCCACAGCAGGTCTCTCTCATTTTCTCTACACAGAGACACACACACACACACACACACACACACACACACACACACACACACACACACACACACACACACACACACACACACACACACACAGACAAAAAAAGGGCTTTTTGGTACTGTATTATTAGGCTGTGTGCAAATGTGCAGTGTGTGTGTGTGTGTGTGTGTGTCTTTGTGTATACTCTTGGGGACCTGTATGAGTCCTCAGCTGGCTCTGTTTGGCCTGTAACAGGGACGTGAGTGTGTGAGTGTGTCATCAGGGAAAATGATCGATAGCTATTAAAACCCACCAGTGCCTCAGTCCAGATGGAGCACTATTAGTGTGTGTCCGTGTCCGTGTGTGTGTGTGTGTGTGAGCCTTTTTAGCCATGATCAGGCACTGTGTTTGTACAGGTGGGACACTATAAGGCAGCAGTGCTAACCTGTTCCACTCCATTTACCTCTGCAAGCTGGGGAACCGTACCCAACCGCACAAGGTGTGTGTTTTTGTTTCAGTATGTCTCGGGCTGCACTTGTGTGTTGTTTGTGTGTACAAGTGTGACTGGGAGGTTGTCAGCATGTGTTTGGACTTGCTGGTTATTCTAGCCTGGCTTTTCAGAGGCAATAAGAAAAAGGTAGAGGGAAGGAAGAGGGAGGAGAAGGCAGAGGGAGGGAGAAAGTGACAGGACTGAGCGATTGTTTTAAGCCGAGCAGCAGTTTTAGCCTGTGGGTGAAAGAAGGAAGAATGAATGTTTGTTCTTTTGTATTTACTGAAGAGGAAAGAACATAAATACAGGGCTGTCAAAAAGCTTAAGATAAATACAGAGTTACTCAGAGCACAGTGAACGTTTTGTTTCAATTATAATCAGGTCTACCTGATATATATGAATATACGCTAACTCTATCTTGCTGAACGCTCTCCTATGAAACCAGAGATGTGCAACAGTAGAAAGAGGCTCTCTTCTCTCTGTTTTCCTCTCTCTGTCTCTCATGGATCCACACATGTGCAGGCTGGCACATTAACACACTCCAGCACATAGAGATCTTTCTCAAAACCCTCCTCTGAGACAGCTATGAAACCCGATCACAGATCAATATTAGTGGTATCATGATTTTTAGGGAGGAGGCTCAGACTTTGATGGCTCTTTGGCTGTTAACAATGCCGTATTAACACTGTAGCAAATACTTCAGTCGTATTGGCTTACACGCGTGCATTAAAATGACATTCTAGACCACCAATTTAAATTTATTTCAAACAGAGACATAAGAGAGGAACTTAGTAAAGTCTTATCTTAGATAAGCTGGTTGTTATACCCATGTGGCAAGATTTGCAGTTGTTCTGAGGCAAGGGTCCAAAGCCAGGTAAGGTCCCTCGTTTGACCTTACAGTGAAAATATACATTCACCAACCAATTTTTTTTGGTACAACTCCCAAGTACTGGGCTGGGCCCAATTGTTCCTTCACAACTCCCTTAATTCTTTGTAGCACATGTTCGACAAGGCGCTGGAAACATTCCTCTGTCTGTGTTGACATGATAGTATAACACAGTTGTGTCAGATTTGCAATCAGCTACACGCCCATGATGCAAACCTTTCGTTCCAACATATCCCAAAGGTGCTCTGCTGGACTGAGCTCTGCTGACTGCAGAGGTCATTTGAGTTCAGTGAAGTGTTTGTCACGTTCAAGAAACCAGTTTGAGATTATTTGAGCTTTGTGACATGGCATGCTATTCCTGCTGGATGGATACTTGGGCATGCCTGTGACATTTAATCAATGCTAAAATAGTAGCAAGAAAGTAGAAATCTAGAAATCAAACTGGAGTAGAGAAGCGCTTTCTGAAATACTCAGGCCAACCTGTCTGATGCTCACAGCCGTGTCGCATTCAAAGTCATTTAAATCGCCTTTCTAATAATGCCCAAATACACTGAGTTGCTGTCACTGGTCGATTAGATATTTGCATTGGCAAGTAGGTGAGCAGGTGAATTAAGTTGCCAGTCAGCGTACATGTTGTCTACAACCAGGTACAGAAAATGTTTTGGTCTCTATAGTTAATTTAACATATTAACATATAGAGTTAGTGACCTCTCCATGTCTCTCATTGAAATTGTAATAACTCAGAAGTTTATGCACGATTAAGGGTGTGATCGCTTAATCATGACAGTGGGTGCTGACACTGATTTCTATTGTATTGATCAGTTTATTCTATATTCTGCATATCATTAGGGAGAATCTGTAGGCAAAGGACAAAACTTTAGGCGCAGACGCTTTCTTCTCTGTAGCTTTGGTTGCATGAATTAGATTTACTAAAATGCACACTGGTTATCCTGTGAGGGTCATTTGGTTTTTATAACAGTTTTTAAATATTTATTTGTATTCCTAAACAATTACTACAAATCCATATCTTGGTCTGGATATCCGCTGACTTCAGCAGAATTGGTCAACAGAGTAATCAAAGGGTTCCAAGATGACTGATCGGGACTTCATGACCATGATTTTTCTTTTTCCCATTTGGGATATTTTGAACCAACAGACCACCCAAGAAGTCTTTGCTCCAGTGCTTACAGTGAGTGGAGTTCTACTTTCATTTTCATCATGTTTGCACTAATTAACAGGAATCTGTGTCTGTGCTTTACAGACATTAGATGATAACGGCTCACTCACGGGCGCACAAAACAAGATGATATCAATGCCAAATGGGAGGATCTTTTATATACAGTCATCAGACTAACTGAGACTATCAGTTTGCTGAACTGACAAATTGTATAGCTTTGCATTAACTCATTTTTAAGAAGCAGAGTGGTGTGTGTTCGAGGCTAAGTTGGGTCTGAGGGAAGCAAACGGTCGTCATAGTAGAGTGACAACAGTTTGCTCTGTTCCTCCTGTGTTGCTCCACTCATAGCTGTGTGCAGCTACAGATACCTGTAGCTGTCACTGTACGTGGTTATGTGACCGTGTTAGTATTTCCACCCTACATTTAACAATGTAAAGTCAACAATGAAACTCACAGGCTGCCTCTTTTTATTGTTCAGCCCTGCTATGTGTGTGTTTTTTTAAATGATAGATTTTTGTTCCCTATCACGGCCGTCATTCCTGTTCACTGAGTGTTTCCTCTACTGCTCTGGACTCGCTGGTATCGTGGCAGGGATTTGCCAATAAACACGACGGTTGTCCTGTTGCCGGGCCGACAGAGCAACAAATATTTTGGAACCATGTGGCACCTTCCACCAACATTCCAGTATCTGCTGTTTTGGAAAGTCTTTCTGTCAGCCGTCTCTGTCCTTGCTCTCTGTTAGTCTTCGCTGCCTCCTCCTCCTCCTCTCGCTGCCTCCCCTTAGATAAATGGACTCTTTGTCTCCTGGTAAAATGAACTTGAGAACAGTAGTTGGGACAAGTGGTTTTGTCTAACAGCAGGAACACACACTATGATAGGGCACCAGCACAGTTCTGGAACATCAGCTTTGTTATTATCTGCATCTGTACTGTACAATTTATCAGAAAATGACAGTTATACCAGATGGAAATTTAAGGATTTGCAATGCTGTGCTTTTCTTAAGTTGAGGCCGGGGAAATGTGGAGTTTAAAATATTGTATTCAGTACAATCAGTACATTTAATACAAGCAGTTTTCTTGTAGTGGAGCCTTCGAGTCAACTAGAACAGAAACAAGCCTATGTTTTTTTTTAGCTCCTTTTGCTCTATTGTTAAGCCAGCTTTGTTCTGATTGGCTGCCCCTTGCAAACAGAATATTAGAACAGCAGATGGGCGGGGCTTCTGTGCTTGCAGGTTAAAGTGTTGTGCCTGAGATGACACTGTTAGAGATTTCTCATTGAAACTGATGTCAGTGAAAAACTTTTGGAAAGCGAGTGTTTAGAGCAGCGCGATACCTGCACATCCATCACTTAACTCTCTATATAGAGTTAAGAATTAACTCTATATAGAGAGTATTTATATGGGACATTATGACACTTTAATTATCCTTGTGAAGTTCTCAAGTGCTGCTTTTTAATTTGATGCTGCTTACTTTTTGTACATTTTGACAAATAGTGCAACAATAAAGACTTGAGCTTGAAAACATGAAGTCGAATGTTTCTAAGGTTATAACATTGCTGTTAGGCCCACCTTTGTAGAGAGCTGGAAGTACAAACATGTGGAATGTAATGACTTTGAGCACTGTAAGATTGAGATGACAGATGAGAACTTCCCCCAACTGACATGCTGCTTCGATTTCATTTCGAGTTTTCCTTCCTGTTCGTTCTTTTTAAATTTAAATCAGAGTTGGGCGGCTCTTTGGTTAATCATTGCATTACCTAGCAGAGCAACACTGGGTTGCTGGAAGGTAATCAATTCCTTGTGCGCGAAATCTGAAACGTCTTGCAAGTCGTACACAGCTGGTCCCCGAGAGTGTGCCCGCTTGGGGATTTAGATGCAAGCTTGCATATATGCTGTGCACCCATGTCAGATCAGTTTGAGGAGTACGTGCTACCACTCTCATGCAGGGACATTTCCAAGTGTTGTAATGGGCAATAATGCCCGAAGCAGTGGAATTCTGAGAGATTCCAGTTCATCTGGTCCATCTTGTACAATTCATCTAAAAGTGTTACGCCATGATTTGACAAGTGTGTGTTCGATGCATTTTGCTTAAACATGCAGAAAAAAGAATATTTTCTTTTTATTTCTGTGCAGCAAAACAATAGTGACTGTTCTTGTAAACTGAGCTTTTAGCAAACTGTAACTGCTCAGGCTGCAGAATTTATGGGATCAATGCTGGTGTAGCATCTCATTTTCTTTGGCTGTGTGGGGGTTTCTTTGTTGTTGATTCCTAAATTTTGGTGTGTGCTCTGTGCAAGTTTTCTTGGTGACCTTAAATCTGTAGGAGTCCATAGTTTACGTGTCTCTAATTAAACTGTGTTTGCAAACTAGTCCAGTAGGAAAATGAAGCAGCTTAATGTCTACCTACTTCCTACAAAGTTGTCAGAGGAGATAGTAGTCTTGCAATATGCAGCATTTTTGTGCATTTGTGTGTAACTACATTATAGTTTGTTGTGCACACTGGCTAATTCTGTGGAATGCACTTCCAGCCTCTCTACCAATCAATCTGTATTTGCTCAGTGTAGACCGGGGCACTCTGGCCGTGAGAAATCTTTCAAATATCACCTCTCTACTTTAGCGCACTTGTGTGCACCTTTGTGTGCACGTGTTTCTCTTTACTAGTGTGTGTGTGTGTGTGTGTGCATGCGTGCGAATGTGTGTGCAGTCAGACTGGTTTGTCAGAGAGAAAAAGAAAAACGTCTCAGCCGAAACTAACTCCAGTACATTCACATGTAGGCACATACTGTCCATGTTTCACATGCAAACACACACGGGTGGGTGATTGAGTGAGCAGTAGAATTCCTGTCTGCACTTAAAGTTCTCCCTGTATCTCAGAGGGCTGTAGCGCTTATCACATACTGGGACTGTGCATGCACATGCACGTGTGTGTTTGTGTGCATGTTTGAGAAAACACAGACTGACCCACGGGACTTGCTGTATGGGCTGTATGCTTTGGCTCTGTCAGGCAGACCATTAGTATGGCGTCGAAGGTCAGGTGGTCTGGCAAAAAGGCCCAGATATGTTTCTGTGTTTGAATTAGATATGCTGGCGGATGAATAATCTCTCTGGGAAGTAAATGTGCACTTCCTTATTCCTAGTTGGGTTTGTGGGACTTTCAGGACCAGGGTGTATATTTTTTAACACCCTGGAAGTTAAGATTTCTCCTTGTTCCATCAGCAAGGATTTCCTTTGTTTAATATGAAAACTTGGGGCGATTGATCACATATAGCAATGCAACAACCAAAATCAAATACTCATAGTAATACTATTAGTATGATTAGTATGATTTCTGGCCAACTTTACAAATTCAAGCTGGGACCCGTCCTACTTTACCCAAAGTGAGCATGCTGTTAGGCTAATATTACTTCTTCTTCTCTCTGCTCGTTCCCAATTCGTCAGTGTTTCTCACAGGAGCTGTTATGCATTTTAGCTGTCTGCATTAATAATGAATGTTCAGAGGCCTCCATTTCTCTCTTTGTTCTTTCTGTCTTTTCAAATCCAGGTCAACAATCATGTAAATCCTTGGTGTTGAAGGCCTCCGTGGTTCTTTGCAACACTGGCTGCCTCACAAGTTTCAGCACGCAAAGGTAAAAGGGCAGATATTATCATAACACACATCTTGAACTTTCCTAAGCTTCTGAAGATAACTGGAAGCTGTATGTGATGCTATCTTTTAATTCACTTATTGTCACTGTTTTTCTGCTGTTCTAAAACGTATTCAACTTATAGTTGGACGTTTTGATGAAACACGCTAATTCAATGTTCTGGCAGAGAGTTAAGGAAGTTCTTTGCCTCCAGGCTGTGAGTTAGATTAGCTAAAAGGCTGCTGGCAGTAGCTTCATAATTGCTGCAAATACATAAACGTGCTCTCGGTATTTGCATCAAGCTGTCTGCCAAAAAGCGACAGAAGTGTCAGAAAATTCAAGAACTCGTTAAGAAACGCACATTCCAATAATAAAACTATGGCGCAAATGTCAAAGATACATTTGAGAACATTTTGTGTCCACTTAATGCACCTGTGACGAGAAAATAAACTAAAACGCCATCATTTAGACTACGATTGTATTCCTTCTGTTAGAATGTGTGCAGGTTGTAATGACCTGCCGGATGTCAGAGGCTGAAAATAAATGCTGTATTTAAGTTTTGTCAGGACATCAGCTCTTGTTTGTGAAAGCATTAGAGCAAGTAGTTGTAAGTAAAACGCACCTGATTCACTTTAATTGCAAAATTGTGACTAGTCTGTCAAGCCCACATACTTAAATGGTATTTCCACGCTGATGTGCATTCAAATGGGCAGTGGAGGAAGTCATTTTGGTGTAATAGCAACAAATGAGTGGGCTAACTGGCAGTAATTACCCATTGTGCATGTATGTGTGTCAGAGTGGGTGACTCTTTGACAGGTTGTAGAGACACCAATGATAACACAGCTGTGTCTTATTCCCCTGAGTCTGGGAGTGATTAAACTGAACGTGAATAGCCTCCTTTTTTTATTATTGCCAATTTTTAAAAAATATTTTTCTTAAATTTGAGCTTTTTCTGTGCTCATGTTCTTCCTATTGTTCTCCGCCTGCCTTGCATGTGGGATGGAGAAATGGAGAAAGAGATGGAGGTGGAGAGAATGGACAGACGTCACTGTCAGTCGATGTAGGAACAATCAGACACTCACACACTTTCATTCAGCTCATCACAGGCGCTATAACTGTCTGGGTACCATGCCGGGCAGCAGTGGGCGTGTGACGTTACAGGGGGAGTAGGATTCCACTGTTTGCTCTTGACGTACGTCCGCCCTCAGCCATGCTTGTGTGCATGTGTGTGTGTTGACGTGAATGTGTGAGGGGACATATTTGTATGTGTGGTTTTGCAGAGCGGAGAAGCGAAACCAGTGAAGCCTCAGAGCAGGCACCATCCTCCGTCTTTCAACCAGAATGTAAAATTCACAAATCGAAAGAGCTTCATGTCACGTAGAGCCACCTCACAGAGCTGCAGTAACTGTTATTTTGCAAGCAACAATTACAACCTTGCACCAACAGCGGAAGTTATAGCCACACTAAAATAAAGTTTATGGATTGTATCTCGACAGCGACACAGAAATATTACATATGAAGAATATGAAATGTGAGGAATGCACTGCTACCCAGAAGACCAACCTATTTTGTCAGTCACAGTGGCATTTTGCAGCGCTGTGCCAGTTTTGGGTAGCATCCTGCCACAACACTTAACAGCTGTGATTGTGGCATCTTGGACATCACTGGTAAAAGGACAGCCCCACTAAAGCATAGTTGTGCCTTTCGAGAACTGCAGGAAGGACTTACAATACAACCACTCAGGCTGCTTCCTTTCTGTGCAGAGGCTCTAAAAGTGAGGCACTGGGCCAATTTCTCCTCCCCTCGCCTGAGGTGGGGTTTTTATAGTGTTCTGCTAGAGAGTTTGGGAACATACAGAACAAATAGCGTGATAGGCTGTTGACTGATTGATTGATGACTGTGTTTGTCAAGGTGTTGCAAAAACTGTTCAGGTGTGGCATTAATACACATTAAAAACAGACCACGTTATTATGTGGCTGTTTTGTTTTATTTCCTATGTGCAAACTGTTGAGTGAATTTTCTTGCGTGCATCTGGTTATATGGTTAAAAATAAGACAAGGTGCTGATGCACACACTCCAGTCATTGTGCCTCTGCACCTGAAAGCTGTGTTTATTTTCACTGCCGCTGTAAATGCGAGATCTGTTTTGTGCTTCAGTCCTGAGAGTCACTTCCTGAGGTTCACTCCAAGCTTCCTCTCGGAGATGTCAGAGGTTATCTGCAAATACCTCCCCTTTCAACCCACACAGGTCCACGCAGATGTTTCCTCGGATGATTATGGATCAGCCTGATTCACACACACACACACACACACACACACATGTGCTGCAAGAAGCATTCACATTACTCAAAAAATAGTAACGTTTCTGCAAAGTTGCTATGTCCTTTCTTGCCGCCTGGGGTGGGGGTGGGGGGGGGGGTGCTTCTCTGTATCTGATGTGTTCCTTAATTTCTCTTTTTTATTTCAATTTGAGTGTGTGCGTGTTTAGAAGAGGTGAAGCTGTACTTTCAGTTCCAGGACAGGAACTACATGCTCCAAATGTGTGTTTGCATCAGTGTGTCTCTGTGTGTTTTCTTCAACATCTGCTCCTTGTTGGCGCTCTTTTCTGCATCCTGCATGGCCCACCCCTGCACCGGGTGCCTGACTCCCAAGCTCCCTTGGTTTTCTATGAAAAGCAGAGCAACAGAAAGGTGAAGTAAGGGAGCGAGATAGAAATAAACCGAGATGCAAGTTTGTGCAGCCATTTGTAGTAAAGTTTAGGTGTTTCCATCTCATCCGGTTATGAAAGCTGGTTTCTGCAAACTGTAGTGTGGCATTCAACTTTTTTTCCTCTTCATACTTTCTTCAGTGGACTTGGTCTCTGTGTTTACCTTCCTTATAATAGCAGATGTTGGGTCAGTGTCCAGATGTTTTATGTTTATCACTCTCCAGTCACATCTTTAAAAAATCTCATACAGTAAACATTTACAGAGGTGTCTCATCTCCTCTACTGGACAAGAACAGTCCCGAGAAAAGAGAGAAAAGAAATACTGACGTGACACAGGCAGCAGAATAGAGCAGAGTGTGAAAGGGAAAAAACATTTGGTGTCACCTGCACATTTATATTCTTGTTGCTAAGAGCTAAAGCCGTCCTTGATTTTCTCAGTTTATAAGACAAACACTGAAGCACATACAGGCACATGCACGCACACATGCAGAGAAGTGTGCATGCTCTTCACACTTTCTGTACTCGTTTGAGTAAAACTTTGCTTTGTGTTTACTTAACAACAGTCAGCCGCGTGTTGTCAGACAAAAGGAAGTCTTCAGATCTTCTTTTGCACTCACTCCAGAAATCACTCATTTCACTGTCTGCTGGCTCCCCTCTTGTTTCCTATCTGTGGCTTCCCCAGATATGAAATAAGAGGGGAGTACCGTTGCATTTGACTGACAGACATAATAATTGTATCCTTGTTGCTGAATATATACAATGTACAAATCCATTTTCCCTTTCCCTGTAAATCTGTCAAATTATAAATAAGATAAATAATATTCTAGCAATTAGAAATGCACAGGCAGAACCAGCAATAATAAACGTAGCTCCTGAAACCCTCGTGTGCTGCTGCTGCACAGACAGGATTGCTTTCCATTTTAAAACAACTGCATGTGAGGATGGCTGTGGGTTTTTCTCTCTTCTCTCCCTCAGGTGTGGCCATGGGTGTGTCTTGATAGAGATCCCTGTCTGCTGATTGGTTGGGTTGAATTCATTCCGGTTGCAGGAACCACCAGATGTAGCCACCTCGCCCGTCTCTCCTGGCCTATTTGTGGCTTATTCAAATTCTATTGACACTGAGCTACATTTGAAAAGCTGTTTCTCATAATTTCAGCATTTTAATTTATCCAATGAATCATCAAATCTTTTATTCAAAGAAAGAATTTAGAAACGAAAAGGGGATAGGTCAACAGCGAAGTGAGAGGCAAAAGAAAAATGAATATTATCAATTAGCGAGGGAGAAAAGGAAATCAGGAAGTGTGGAGGATTGGAAAGGAGGACTTGAGGAAGAGGATGAAGAGCGGAAAGAATACCTCAGGGTGGTATGAAAATGTCTAGGAGAGAGGGACGTGGACTTTTAGTGAGACAGTAGTGAGGTGTGCGGTAGGAGTGACAGATGGCTTCAAGTTAGGGGTGGGACAACATCAGGGATGGGCTCTGAGCCCCTTCCTGATTGTATGGTGTTCGACAGATTCACAGATGAGGTCTGACAGGAGTCTCCTTGGACTCAGATTGATCCATTTTGATTGTAGTGAGCTTAGGGAGTAGGTAGGGAAAGATGGAGGTATGCACTAAAGATAAGCGGAAACAAGGATAGCAGCAAGAATGAAAGGGCGGGCAGGGAGTCCTCCAGAACAAGTTGCCTAAAAGAGAAACTTTGACAGAACATCGTCTCAGGCTCAGAGGAGAAAACTGCAAAAAAGAGGTGGTTGTTGGAACAAGGTGCGTCAAACACAGACTTTAACAAGAATCGGCCTGATTACCACACTGGTTAGGCAATCTCGTTATCTGCAGAGAATCTGCAGACTAGAGGCAAGAAATGACACTGAATTATTAGTTGACTGATGAGGAGAATGTGCAACAGGTGTGGCGACTCCACCCAAAAGTGAGGCCTGCCTCGCCCATCCCAACCTAGTCCTCAGGAAGAGAAACAAAAGACACAAAAACAAGCACAACCAGTGTCCACCATGACTATACAGAGGGCTGTGGTGAGAGAGGAGGATGCTACAAAGAAGGTGAGATGGAGGCAGATGATCCGCTGTGGCAACCCCTAAAGGGAACATCTGAAAGAAGACGACGACTTCAGTGTTTCACTGAAACTAAAGTAAATGACATTCTTATCAGCCTCCATAAAAAACAAACAAATATTGGGGAGCTTAAACAGATAGGATGGTGAACATGGTAAACATTAAACCTTAATGTTTTTAATGCTATCTTTTAACATTAGTTCAAAAGGGGTTGTATCAAAAAATAGTTTCACATGTAAGCAAGCACGTCCGGTTGTGACTCTTTGCCTTGTTCTGTAAAAGCAACAGTCATTCTTTTTTTCAAAAGAAAAAGATACCTTATCAGTCACTTCAGCATAATGACATTTTAACATTCAAGTGCTCTCTACCAGCTGTAGGACGCATTGCTATTTATAGTGCAACAAAGTTTGTGTAAACACAAGGTTGAGATGGTTGCATGAGTTACAACACAGCAAAGTTTAATACACAAGGTTTGTTTCCATTCTGAAAACAGCCTTTTTATTGAATTGAATTGAAAGCCTTTATTGTCATTATACACCAGGTGACACAGACGGACAGCCAGAGAATGATGACGGACAATTTGAGCACCGACATTTTTTTTTTTTTTTTTTAGTGCAAATTACTTTTTGTGCACATTTGAGTTGAGTATGGTGATAGCTTAAGGGAAGAAGCTATCCCTGAGTCTGTTTGTTCTGGTATAGTATGCATACAGTATAACTGCAAAATTTCCACATGTTAAAAACAAGCGTTAAGCTTTTCAACGGTGAGTTGTTCTGCTGATAGCAGCATCAGAAAAACCTTTTTGTATGATTTATTGAAACGCATAGCTAACAAGTAAAGGTACAAAGTATATGGAGAGCAAAAAGGGCGTCAGCCTGACAGGTCAGCGGAAAGAAAGCTAAAGGAGTGGCAAGCAAAGTGACAGCAGCTAATATTCCAGTGAGTGACAATGCTGAACCTCATGTTGCTGAACTTGACCGCAGGCCCAGACTCTGACATGGAAGTGAGATCCTCGGCTTGACGACATTCACAAGGTGCTGCCAAATACAGGGGATTCCCTCCCTTTCCTGCTTTCCTCTCCTCTGCTCCCGTTTCACTTTGTCTTGTGTCCACCTATTCTGTTTAATGTCAGAGCTGACGAATGGCCAACTATAGATTTTAGAGTTTATTACTTCCACGGGCATTGTAGACATGGGCCCACCTCACCACCTTCTGCAGCTGCCTTCCTTGGTTTTGACTGAAACTCTTTTTGCCGTCAGCTGATCAGCACTTTTGTCATTCTTCTCATCACCCTCCCAGGTGATGACATTCATCTCATGTCGAGTCAGACTGGCTGCTTTGTGTGAAGTCCAGGTGCTTAATCCTTCACTTATATCCAGTTAGCCTCTGTTAGCCCTGTGATACGCTGGGCTGGGGATATGGAGCCAGGGTGTGAGGCCATGAGACAGACAGCTGCTGCTTTTAGGGTGGCAGCCCAACCCCATGCAAAGGTCTCTCCAAAACACAAAGGATTTATTTGACATAACCAAACGAGGACAGCACATTGCGTACTTTGCTGATAATCATATCCTTATGCCTCACAGCTGAATAGCGAACTCTGCTCTGTCATTCTAAGGTTTCCCCTGCAAAGACATATAAAGTGTATGCAGTATAAAAGCATGAACAAAGTGACTGCACATGCCTAACTTTAATATTTTAATAAAAGGGGAGGGAACCCAGCAGACCTGGTACCTGTTGGATTTGTTACTTTTATATTTCTCTGTAACAGGGCAGCCTTTTGTGGCTGGATTTACAGTGAGGAAGAACAAGACATAGGGAAACATTTGCCCCACCCAGTAACAATTATTGCCACCTCACGGACAACCAACATATTTCTTGATGAGGAGCAACTGTGCAGGACCTGGAACAAAGGCTACCTGCTAATTATTAAAATAAGTGCTAGTTAAAGCTTTTAATAAAGTGCAAAGTTGCTCCTAAAGTGCTGTACAAGTTATAATATAAATAATACTAGGTAAGGGAGTCCTCTTCCTTACATTCTCTCAGAATTAATCTTTATTTGTCCGATTTGACTACAAACTTGCACCCAGCCTAGACAGCAGGCAGCTCTATTAGCCGGAACAACTCAATACAATTCATAGAAAATGGGAATGTGGCAGCAGTAGCACTTGGCCTTTATAGGGAAGCTTTTCACTGCTATGTGACTGGAAATGAACAATAAGAAATAAGTGATGACTTTCCTTCTCACACTTTTGCTGGCAGCATCTGCCTCCATATGACAGGAAATAGCGAGACGTTTAACATGAACGCTTACTGTAAGAAAAGTACCCGGGATGGGGTCTGTGCTAGTAAACAAGACTGCATATGAGGATACAACACACACACACACACACACACACACACACACACACACACACACACACACACACACACACACACACACACACACACACACACACACACACACAGTAAAGCACATTTACTTCTTCCACTTAGTGGTTCTGAGAAGGAGCTTTGCTCCACATAAAGTACTGAGTCATGAGTATGGCCTAGAATTCAATCATCACTTTCCCTCTGCTTTCTCAGCTTGATTCCCATCAGGCGCACACATGCATATATCCATGCACATACACACGTATGGGTGTCTTTTTCCTATCAAAACAAACTACTGTCCATTGGTGTTTAGTGGCTAATGAATTTTTGTGCCCACCAAGCCATGTGCTTCTCTAGTCTCTTATAAAACACAGGGCCAAATTGGGTTGGTGCATGCCCCTGGGTATATGAATAATTAAATAAAAGGGCTGATTTCATAGTAATTGCTTACAGTACAAGACCCATCCCATAAGGTGCCTGGCTTCCATTTTGTTTATTGTTTCAAATGGAAATAGCGGAAAAGAGTGGAAGGATGAAATCTAGAGATTAGATGTAAAACTGTAAATAAAACGTTAAAGTGCTGAGTAGTTAGATACCAAGAAAATGGACGAAGCATAAAAGGTAAGGCTGGGTTGAATTTAGTGACTTAGTGACACTCACGCTACCAAACCAATTACCTGAAATCCAAATTGCATTATTTTCTTTGAACCTTTTTTGGTGTACAGAGTGAGACGAAGTACCAAAAGCACTGCTGGGATTGGTTGTTTGCGTCAAATACGTTAAGAGAAAAAAGTCGATGACGGTTCGCTGAAAAGAGATTGTATTGAAAGAAGGCATAGAGAAAGGAAAGCGAGAAGATGCACTGATAGACGTTTGGTGGGTTTCAGTTTAGGGGAGGCGGAGGAGTGAGATAGGATGATGAGGAGTGTGTGAGATGCAGAGGTCGTGGAGTGAAAGCAGGGGAAGTCCCTCAGGGAGGCTCATCTGTCCACATATGTAATGAAAAGATAGTGACTTGTGCACCGGCCTAATGTAGTGTATTGATGAACAGCTAATAGCTGCTCGCTCTCTCCCGCTCTAATCATTTGCGTTAGCTGAGCGGTTACAGGCTTTGTTGAGGTCTCCCTGCTTGGAGGCAAACCAGAGCAGCTCGCTGGATTGTGGACCACCCTGTCCCACAGTGGTATGCACTCTATCCCTCTCTATCCCCGGCTCTGTATCATAGGTCAAGGGTCAGGAGCTGGCAGGTGATTGGATGTTGTCGTGGTAAGGGAATACTGCACCACTAAGTGCTGCAAAAACACCAACTGTCTCTGATATTACTGCCCACAGGCCTTTCGCCTGCCAGTGATGAATGTGTATGAATATGTGTGTGTGTGTGTTTGTGTGTGTGTAGGTCAAGAAGGGACAAGGACCAGATTTAGCAGATTTTGGTCTTGAACTAGACCTTGTAAACTCCCCCTCCACCTGGAAACTAACAGGATCCATGTGTCTGTGTGTGCGCACGTGAGACCAAAAAAAAAATCCACATTAGTGGATGCCAGATCATTTTTTGCCATTAGGTTGTAGTTAGAGCTTTAAACAGACAGGCAGTAACAGCTGGATACATACATGCACTCAGACAGCTTGTTTTCTGGACCTGTTGAGTCAAAGGGAGTGCAGACAATCTCTCCAGTAATGTTTTTGTTGACCCAGCTGTGAATTCATAAATTAAAACTGGTATGGTGGTGTAAAGGGGAAGATACAGTATATTAAAGATATTTCTTGACGTGCTGCACACTGTGATGCTAGGTGTTAAATGGTTGCAAGTCAGTTGTGGTTGCTAAACGCTTACTTGTAGTAAAGACTACTACAAAGATTTATAGCACTTTCCTGTTCGAGCTGCACGGCGTGATCGTCTTAAGGGCGTAAAGTTTAATGCGCAAAAAAAAACAAACGTTAAACTGATCATAAGTTGTGTGCGTAAGAATGCACAATGATCAAAAGAAGCTGACACAAAGTAGACGCTTGCCTCGCTTGTATCTACAACTGATCGAGTTTCAAGTTTTGAGGCGTTGAGGTCTGCATCAGCATGTGTCAGCGTGCTAAATGAAAGCAGCAACACGCTGATGACACGTGACGTGACATTTATAGAGTGCGTACATAGATTTTAAGATGTGACTCAGAGTTTGGTAGATAGATGAAAATGGCACACGTGCGCGCACAATCAGCGTTTTTCCCACAGAGCTTGCAGAATGAACGAATTCTCTGGTAACTATTCTGATCGCTCTTCATCCGAAGGCTAAAGTGCTCTCTTGGCCTTCCCTTCTTTGCTTTAGTTAGATTGAAAAGCCTCTGGTTTGACTGAAAAACATACATTTACACAGAACATGCAAGTGATCAAAACAAAACACAGACGCAAACACACACCGCAGCTGTTCTATAATATTTTTACGAGTGCACAATGCCTCTCTTGGCAGCATCTCGGTTCTTCAAAGTATAGTTGATATTCTGGGTTAATGCCAAACTGACTCACTGCTCTCTCTCTCTCTCTTAACACACACACACACACACACACACAAATACATACACAGCCCTTAAGCTTTCATTGTTCAGTGCCCTTGACAAATGTTTCACTGCAACAGGGAACTGATTCCAGCCATTCCTCATATAAGCTGCACTCTTTCTCTCACCTCTTCTCCACTGCTCTGGCTCAACGCTCTCTATGCGCGCAATAAATAATCATAAAGTGATGTGCAGTAATTAGCTGGCATCGGTGTGAGAGGGCTATCAAGATGAGGAAATGCCCATAGGAGTGAGGTGATACTGAGGGAGGGAGTGGAGAATGACAGGGTCGACCGAGTTGAGACAAAGATTAAGAGGTGATGGAGGCACACAGGAACAGCCAAACGAACCCGGTGACCTCTCCTTTCATCCGAGTGCTTTCCATTTCTCTTGTTCTTCTATTTTGGCAGCAGCAAGACATCTCCATCCTAGCCTGGCCTTGATCACGCTTTCTGAGCCTCACCTTGTGTACCAAACACTGGTCCAGACCCAAAGAACAGCGTGAGCCAGCCCTGCCCGACAGCTCATCCAGCCCTGCAGGAGGCAAAGCATGAAACCTCTGCTGCTCACATGAACACTGGAAAACTTTTATAGCTTCATATTAAACCTCCCCCCCAACTCTTTTTTTCCCCTTCTCTTATGAAGCAGTCACATTCTTTGCTCACGTGCCCCAGCTTTCCTGCCTTTATTGCAGCACTCTTACTGCCATCTCGTTTTCCTCTCTATCTCTTTCCCTTTCTTTGATTTCTCTTTCTCCATCTTCACCCCTCACACCCACTTCACCACAATCTTCACCATTTCGCTGCCTCTCTGTCTCGCTGGCTTGCTATAACAGGATCATGGGCTTACAGAGCAGTCAGTACTGAGATCCTACACAATGCAAAGCAGATGTGTGACACACACACACACACACACACACGTGGAAGAGCAGCCTAGAGGATTTTGGGCCAAAGGGTGGAGAGAGAAGTAAGCAGAAACAGCTCTGTTGCTAGGATATAGCAAAATAAAACAGACTGTGACGCTACAGGCTCCAGCTGAAACAGGCGGTTTGTTTCACACACACACTACTAACTGTCAGGAGGAGAAAACAATGTTTTGAAAGAGTCCTGGGAAAATGAACGGGTTGCGCCTGTAGACTTCTACAAAAGTTGTTGTGTCAGGTGTCGGCGTACAACCCCCAACTCCACAAAAGTTGGGATGTAAATGAAAATAAAATGCGTTGATCGGAGATCTCATAAACCTGTATTTTACTCACAACAGCACATTGTAAACAAATCCGTTAGAATATTCCATTTAAAGAAAACCTTTGGCTCACTTTGAATTTGATGGCAGCAGCACGTCTGAGAGAAGTTGGGAAGCGGTCATGTTTACGACGGGTTGGAATCCCCTCTTCTTTGAGCAACATTCCATAAACATCTGGGAACTGAGGAGACCAGTTGCCAGACTTTTGGGAGAGGAATGTCGTCCCGTTCGTGTCTGATAGAGGATTGGAGGTGAACGTTTTTAACCCATGAAAAGTCTGCAGGCAGGCTGGACTTTTTTTTATTTTTTACTGCAAAGCCATTCTGTTGTGATAGCTGAGGTACATGGTTTGGCATTGTGTTACTGAAACATGCAGTAACACAATGTATCCCCTGAAATATATGTTGCCTGTATGGCAGCATGAACATCCTGTACGTCTTTGAGCATTGACGGCGCCTTTCCAGATGTGCAAGCTGCTAATTCCATATGCACCGATGTACACCTCATTTCTGAGATGTGTTTTAACATCAAACAAACGTTTTCCTTTATTGCATTCGCTTTCTATTTGTATTTTACACACATGTCCCAACTTTTTGGAATTGTGGTTGTACCTTCATATCTGTCTCAAGTATAAGACAAACTGCTGCTTTTGTTTCTGTTTATATTTCACGGTCGCACTTAAGAATCTGGGAGTGTATGCAAATGTAGTTTTATGTGTATGTGGAGAGGTGAGGAGTTTAGGCTTGCTGGTACACGCAGGTGTATTTGAGTGTGTTGTGTTTAATAGATTCCACTGTTTTGGTGGATGCTCACTTCAGACCTGCTGTCTTCTTGACGAAGAGCACGGTACAGCAGTGTGTGAGATGCAGGATGGCAGAGTAGAGCTTCATTGTTGTCTGTCATTCACCTCTATATTTATCCTTCTTTTCCTGTTATTTCCATTTTCAACCAGTCGCAGCAGATGGCCCCGCCCCTCCCTGAGTCTGGTTCTGCAGGAGGCTTCTTCCTGTTAAAAGGGAGTTTTTCCATCCCACCGTCGCCAAAGTGCTTGCCCATAGGGGGTCATATGATTGTTGTGTTTTTCTCTGTATGTATTATTGTAGGGTCTACCTTACAATGTAAAGTGCCTTGAGGCGACTGATGTTGTGATTTGGCACTATATAAATCAAATTTAATTGAATAAAATTGAAATGCTGCAACAGGAGGTATACAACACAAGAGAGGTGAGGGAGTCTGGGCAGAGTAAGAAGCCACTTATGTAAACCTTGTCCACGCCTTCACACAGCACCTGGAAAACCAAAAACGCACACAAGCAAAACGGTGACAAAGCACAATGACCGCCACACAAACAGCAGCTACACATCAGGGTATGGATCTCATTCCTGGGCCATAAAATACAGCTTTATACCCCTGTCCTCTGGTGGTGTTTCATTATGCTTTACATCAGTGATTTGAGGCTGTTACTGCCAAAGTTTGATTATTGTGAGACAGAGGCAGCATTTTATAAAGCAGTGGTATGTGAGTTCCTGGGATGAGATACATTACACGTACGATATTCCTCTTAGATGTTTGTTTTTTGTTGGTCTTGTTAGTCTTAACCTTCCCCAAACACAAAGACTGCAGGAATGCTATTTCCCTGTTCTTCAGAACAGGTGCTATCTTCTCAGAAATCTGATGGTGCAAGTACAGTGTTTCTCTTTCTCTCTCTTACAATCACACACACACGCACACACTGTGTGCACATAACCCAGGACATTGCACTGACTTACATTCATTTCTTGGAGACTCTAACCGTAACCATAACTACTCCTTGGTTAACC
>VURO01006408.1:34707-45408 GCA_015108175.1 Pelvicachromis taeniatus
AATATACTGACCTAAGCTACGGGGACTTGCTTTTGTTGTCGTCATAAGAAACAAATGCAGCCAAATAGTGAATGTATAAACAGAAGTGCGTCCCCACAACAACCTGAAACAACCTGGTCCAAACACACTTACACGCATGCTTGCACACCCACACACACACACACACACACACACACACACACACACACACACACACACACACACACACACACACACTCGCACATGTGTGCAAAGCCAAGGGGAATTCCTGGGACTAATGTTTAACAGGGAGAAACTGGACTGCACCATCAATTTTAGCTTTTTTTCTGCAGACTCTGTGGTTTACTCTAGATAGCCCGGCCAAGCCTCAGAGATAAGATGACTCTCAGCCTGCTTGTGGGAAAGATGAAAGCATTCTCTTTAAAGCTGACTTCTCTTTCTGCCAACCACTACCCCCAACTCTAAGTGCAGCGTGTGTGAATGTGTGTGAAAGAGCAACACTCTGGGAGAGTCCTGTAAACCTTGAGTTAAGTCATGCTTTTGCATCTTTAAATTTAGATACATGTTAATGTAACTTAATGTAACTTAATGTAAGTTAATGTGAGGAGATGCAAGTATTTGCCATCACCATGCACAGTGCTCGAATGTGATTATTACCCATCAACGAATCCAATCAGGGAGGCATTTACAGTAAATGGTCCCAGAATACTAATTCATTCTGCAGGATAATTCCTGTTTCCAGACCAAACATTTCAGGGGGACTAATGTGAATGTTATCTGGAAATGTAACATCTTCTAAGCTTTTTTCTTTGACGCTATCAGAATGTATTGGTTACTGTTGGAGGTGCAAATAATAATAATGTATACTTTATTGATCCCGTAGGAATTAGTCTCTGCATTTAACCCATTCACTCAGTGAAGCAGTGGGCAGCCAGCAATCCGGCGCCCGGGGAGCAGTATGTGGGGGACAGTACCGTGCTCAAGGGTACTTCAGGTGAGCCGTTGGGTGGGTTCGAAGCGTCGGCCTTCCGATCAAGGGGCGAGCACTTTACCTACTGAGCCACCCCACGTCTCCTTGTCTGTGGCAGCCCAGTGCACGAGTGGTGCTACTCGAAACTTCTCTCCGCCCGACTCTCCAGGAGAGGACGTAAATGACCAGAAAAATCACAGTTAGCCGGTTCGCTAGCCGACAGTTCCAGTTCAGTGTAATAATCCCACTTCGATGGTCGCTGCATCCAGCTTAAATGCCGCTGCTCGTAGATGACGGCTGATTGGAAACAGCTGGCCGAGTGATGAGACGCGGGAGGACCGACGACAGCGCGGAGAGACTACAAGGTTGAAGGTCGCCCGGCTACTATTGGAGACCGGCGTCTATTTGTCGTGACATGTTTTCAACTCGGCATTAAGAAACAGGCATCAATAAGAGACAGGCCACTACTCGAAGATATACGGTAATCCTGACACTGTGTTTGTTTGTATGATAATTGTTAGTTCTGCTGCCATCTTGGCAAGGTCATTCTTGAAAAGATATTTTTCATTTCAGTGAGGCTTTTAAATTAATGTACGCAATAAAATAAAATAAAGTACAAATGGGGCCCAACATAGGTGCATGAAGCACAATGACCATACACGTACGCTGCAACATCATCAAGTCATTGAGGATACTGAGGAGGCCTAAATGCACAAAAGAACGTGCAGCATCTCAACCTGATGTTTTGAAAGCAAATGCATTGTCTTGATTGGGGAGCATTAACTGAGGTCTTCCCTTCACTACACCTATAGCAGCTCAAATCCTACATGTCAGATGTTCTCCGCTTTCTAGTGGCAAATCAACACCCATTAAAAGATCTTTCCATATTTGTGCCGTTTTGGAGATTAAACACATAAACTGTCATATATGATGAAAACCTGTGTACTTAACCGCATGAAGTAAGACATTTTTAATTTGACTTGGCGACAGCTTTGGATTTTTACAGCTGGATATCATCATGTTTTCCATTTTTGCTCCTATGGTGGCTCTTGCCAGAAACTTCTACAGGTAAGTAATTTCTATGTGCGAAATATCTGAATCGCACAGTCTTTAAAACACATTATGTCACAGTTTAACACAACGTGTATTTAACTGTCATGAATTGTGCATCACGAATTTGTCTCTTTTTACCTCGGTGTGTGTTTTCACACATATTTATGATCAACAAGAATAAGCAGAAGGAAATATAGTGGTTAATCTGTGACTTGGCCTAGCAACCAGCCATCACACACATACTCTGTGCATATTGCACATGCACACACTCGTGTGCACCCATGCACAAACAGACCTACAATGATGAATCCACTGAGTAACTGTAGATTACAGAGCTGTCAAACTGGCTGCTGAAAGGAGGCAATCAGAGGAGAGGACGTCTTGCTAATGGGCTGCTTGACCCTGAGTACACACTAACACACCTACGTACAGGCAGAAACAGAATTTCTCAATTACATTCTTGCCCCAAACAAAGGCAGAGCACTGTTAAAATTAGAAGCCTAGAGGACTATACACACACTCAAACTTAAACCTGGAGTTTAGGATATGCAGAGACATGCACCGCACTAAGCCCTGACTAACAGGTATGAAAAAGATTCCACACAAAGATCTGCAACACTTCACTGTTTCCCAGGATCTCCCAGTTATTAATAAACACTATGTGTGTTGTGTGTGTGTGCATTTGTGTGGTCGTAAGACTATATATATATATATATATATATATTATATATATATATATACATACATATATATTCTGTGTGTGTGCCTGTGTGTGTGCAAATGGGCGTGTTCCATTTTAGACACACAGAGGATTCATTGTGATATGTCTATGTCCCTGAAGGCGCTGGAATCTGGCACATTGTCTTTATCGGAAACTCAAACTATTCACAACTCTTGACTTGTTTTGATCCTTTCAGAAGATTCCATTTCCTGCGGTCGTTTGGGGAGTGACTGCAGAAAAGCCTCTGGAAGGAAAAGCCTCATTATGGCTTCTGTGCGAGTTGGAAGACCTGATGGTCAGTGCCAGCCAGGCCGTGTTGTTTCCCTCCATGTGAGAAATGAAAAAACGACTGTTAGATTAATACAAACTGGGAGTTCTTTTCACTGGGAGGTGGTGGACAGGCAAAAGCGGTCATTTCAAAGGGATCCACCTGCTTATAAAATGTGATCATTGTGATGGTTTGTGCATTTTTAAAAATATTTTAATTCATTTACTTTGAAAATGTCATTCTTCTTAATCCCTGGCCTCACCCTGCTCGTCGGACCAACTTCAGTTTTCCACAGCTGTGCATCCAGAATTATAGGATTAAGGCCCTCGCATCACCTCGCATAAGACTTGTTTCTTTCTCCTGTTTTCTACAGTTTGCTTATGCATCCATACAACATATAAGTATCTGTTTGTCAGTTAGTAGGTATACATGTGTGATTTAGAAAGTGAGGTAATGTCTGAGGGAGCCACTCTACTAGGGCTGGGGATCGATTTCGATTTCTAGAATTGATTCGATTGTGATTCACGATGTCCCGATTCTTTTCAATTTTGACACAGACAGTCAGAAATATTATAATTCTGATCATTCATCAGTACATACCGGTATCCATATTTTATATCGATGTATAAAAAGAAAGCTGACACCTGTGAGACTTGATCAGAAGTCTAATCATCACAGCAGACTGAGGATAAAACACAGAAAAACATGAAGGAGATTTTCCTGGCCTTGCTTTTTATGTCATATAAGAAAACCATGAATCGACATATGAACATTACCTGATGCTGCTGAAGTGACGAAGAGCAAAGTTACAGAGGTTTTATTAGAGACACAGATAAGTGTTTTGCAATTTGGCATCGTTTAAAAAAGTTTACATTTCTTCAGTATTGAATAGCAGAAATGAGGGAAGTCATTTTTGAAAATAAAACAGCAGCTCACAGCACTGAACACAACTGGTGCGTAATGAGCAAAGGGATAATGCAGAAAACAGAGATTTGAGATGGGAAACTGCTGAAAGTCTTGACGTATGCTGTGCAGGAAGTGTGATATTCTCGTGGTGGAAGCAAAACATGTGAAGCGCAGTTTGGATCTTCTTTTGCTGCTGGTTCAGCGAATTTTGGTCGGAGAGTGACAAAACCTGCAGCTTCAGAATCTGTGAGATGTCCGCTTTCAGCACCGACGGCGTGTCCGTGTACGTGGCGTCGGGCGAACGAGCCGCGCTTTGTGTTTACATCTTTGTGTGGAATCTTTAACCTGGGATTCTGACGTTTCTGGCAAAATGCTTTTATACCTAAAAACCGATTCAGCATTTAATGAATCGATATCATGTTATTCAAGCTAAAAACAATTGTTTTAAACCTACCCCTACACTCTACTCGCTGCCAGTGTGCCGCTGCTCCAGAAATACAACAAATATGACATCAACTGATGCAAATTTCATACACCAAGTGAATCAAGGAACTGGAGCATATTAAGTAAAACAGTGCATGTGGGTCTGGAGGGGAAGCCTGAAGCTTCTGGATGTTGCCAGAAGTATGTCACCACATGTCTTGTGCACATATTTTTGTTCAATTTTGCTGTTAGCTTCTATTTTAGTAATATTGAAAGCCAGGCAGTAGACTGTATCATATCATTTACTCGTCTCATCCATTTTCTTGAGGTTTTATCTAGTTGAGGGTTGTTGGGGAATGTTAAATGGACTGGTTCTCATAAAGCATTTCTCTACTTTACCTGAGCACTCACAGCTCGCATTTACACCCATTTTTTTTCTACGATTTTTTTCTTTCTCCTTTTTCTCTTGAAAAAGCAGAATGTTTGAGAATCGGGTGTGTGGGGGATGCTGTGCCCACAGTCACAACTGTTGCACATGTATTGTGTCTGCACACACAGACATGCATGCTGTCTGTTTGGGGTGAACGTGTTCAATGCAGGGGATTTTCTGAGCCAGCTCCCTGACAGATGAGAAGAAAAATGCTCTTTATACATACATGTACACAGATGTATGTATGCAGATGAATGCTGGGCTTGTGTCAGGAAGAAAGAGCAAGAGAGAGAGACAGAAAGAACGAGGGAGAGGTTATTTGTGCATGACAGAGGGTAGGCTGTATCTGTAGCGTGTGACACACAGTGCTCTCTCTGCAGCGGCTCGGCCACAGTTTAGGGACCTGTGCCAAGGGACAGAATAGCCTGTCTGTTTCATGCCTCTTATTGAATGCTGATTGACAGCTGGGCTTCTTTGTGTGCGTGTGTGTGTGTCTGTGTGTGCCACTTATGTTACTCCATGCATATGTGTGTATCAAACTGACAGGCTGGGAGAAACATGCCACACATCGCAGGACCATAAATGTAAGGAAGCTGGGTTTTTCACGGAGAAAGGACACGCTTTCATCAAATTGTCAACTATTCATTGGCGTATTTATACACTCATTTTGTTCACAATATCACACATATGTAACCTCACTCATGTACACAAGGCTGCAGTTCACACGCATGTTCACATACCAGTCAGCCTCTAATTTAAATAAACGATTTCTCCCCAGAACACGCTGCATTTTGTTAACTCAGTATCATATTACATAGATGAACACACATGCACACACATGCACAATCACTCATCCGGGTCTAAGCTGCCGTTTCTCTTGAGTGTCACGTTTTGAAGAGTAGAAAGAGACGCTTCACCTCTGACCTCAACGTGGTCCTTCGAGGTTGTGAAGACTGCAGTATATCTGAGATTTCAGCATTCTGAAAGAGGAAGACGAGAGATCGATGAAGCAAGGGTTAGGGTGTGACTGTGGAGGTCGAACCATCTGCAGAGAAGATAAAGCGCAGAGATAAAAAGCTGTCTGCATACAGGAAGAAACTTGTAGAGTTAAGGATGTTGGTGAAAAAAAAAGCAGAAGTTAAAAGCGGTGTGATAGGAGCCTGTTTAACACATGATCTGTAATGCAGAAGAGTCAGAGTGCTGGGTCCTTTCTCAGGTTGAGTGCATACTGTAAGAAAGACTTCCAATCAATAAAAACGATTAAAGTCATATGCACTGGCTGACCCATAACTCGGGTTGTTAAGAATAACCCCTCTAGACTGCCACGTTAAAATGCCCACAACAACCTTCAAAACATGTTCACGGCCTCCTACAAAACCCATTTTGCTGTCCCGTCATAACAAGTGTACAATGTGTGATTGTGATCTATAATGATTTGCGTACATATTCTCCCTCATTCCCCCATTAGGTCACAAAATCCACCATGCAAGGCGTTGGGATTGAACCATAAGTCCTGTTATTAGTGGATACCCACACTACCAATGGAGCACTGGTCACCAAGTAAAAGCCAGAACTTAAAACTAAAACTATATCTCCTGTTCAGGGTGATGCAACATTCATGTTGGGTATCAGTCTTGGTAGCCGGGGATCGGTCCGCCAGGGCCTCCGCTCCTGGCCACCGCCCAGCTCACATTGCACCCGACCCCTACGGCGCCTCCTGCTGGTGCGGCCCCGGGGCAGACCCAGGACACGCTGGAGAGATTATATCTCTCGGCTGGCCTGGGAACGCCTTGGTGTTCCCCCGGATGAGCTGGAGGAGGTGGCTGGGGAGAGGGAGGTCTGGGCTTCTCTGCTTGGGCTGCTGCCCCCGCGACCCGGCCCCGGATAAGCGGCAGAAGATGGATGGATGGATGTTGGGTATCATAAAAATTCACCAGCATGCAGTGGACAATTTATCTTGATACAGATCTAATTGTGTAAGAGGCACTGACCGAAAGTGAGTTTTCCTAGTTGGCATAAACAAACCAGGACATTCATTCAGCCATGTGAAAGTGTGAAACTGAAAATACTGTATTTAGAGACGATACATCACTTTAGATACTAGCTCAGTCATGTTGTTTGTGCGCTCGGTGACACAGTTTGTGGCAAAGTGGCTCAAAATGATCAAAAGCAGAATATGAAGAAGAAGTGTGTTTTCTGATGGAGACGTGTGATTTCTGTGCGGCTCCTTATCACGAGTGGTTGAAAAAGAGAAAAGAAGTGAAGCAAGGAGACAGGAACTATAAACAACAGAAACTGGACACATCATCAAGAGTAACTGATAGTCACCCCCACCCTCATAGCAGCCCCGCCTGTTCCCTGCAGCGAGCCCCCAGAAATTCACTGGAGGACTAAACAGGAATCCCCCACAGCCCCACGACAGACTGACTGACTCTGCATGGTCTACATCACACGTACACACACACACACTGAGTCACTCGTATTCACATACAAAGACACTCATATGCACACATGAATTCACACACAGGCTTACAGACAGTACAGAAATAGCCCCGTCAGGGGTATTACCATACACGCTATCTCCCCCAAACATCACCTCATCCACATATATCACTCTGTAGGGCTGTATGTCCTTGCAACCTGGACTCATTTATATTCAAAACAAAGATTCTTACTTATATGTTTGCCATTCGGTCATATTTATTTCACAGTTTTCACCCTGCACTCTCTTTCCTCTGATCCCACCTCCTGTCTGTCTTTTTTGTTTTAATTTCTCTTTCACTTTCAGTCAGAAACACATTAACATGCAAAACTAAACTGTTCTTCCTGAAAGCATTGTTCATACTCTGTTTTTTATTTTGTTGTTTTTTTTAAATCGGTTTTCACTCTCCCAGCCCTCCCACATGTCACACTGACACTCAGTGATGAAAAGCTGTCAGACTGACAGAAAGTACAGACGATAGGAAAGGTCAGGAGTTCCTCAGCCTCTAGTTCCTGACATTACAACACCTCCCACAGCAGCACCAGTGTGCTTTGGTTTGCCTCGGTGTTCAGTGAAGCATGTGTCTCACCTACTGGGGGGGCTTTCTTCCACCCTTTCCCCTCATTATTTGCATGGGACTTACAATCAGGGTTTTCCCTCAAACAGAGAATACCACATAAAGTGAGACACAAGGGAATTGTATGCATATTACTATATGTTGTGTCAGTGATCGTATGTAGGCTCTGCTGTGTTTGAAAATTAGAGCTCACTCGCAACGCCAGAAACTGGACAAACAAGTTTAAATTGCCAAAAGGTGTGACATAACTGAGAGTCCTCGTGGACACTGAAGGCTTTCTCAGAAACACCTGGAGGAATTTTCTGAGAGTACATTTTCTGGTTTAGGAATCAAAACTTGAGCAGAAAACAGTTTATAGGAAGCTGCCCAACTGAAAACAGCCTGTTTTCCAAAAAAGACTTTCAAAAATACAACTTTCCTCTATGGTCTGTGAACTAGCTAAGCCTCACGCATACACATCTGTCTACATATCTGATTTAAATATTTTATTAAATTGATTATCTCGTGCCACTTTTGATTTACTGAAGTAAGTCATTTCATGCCTCCAGAAAAGGGGTGAAGCGTCTTCATCAGCGACATTCAGATGATTCAGTGGTTTCGAGCAGCAGAGGTACTCGAGCATTAAAGAGTTTTTCATAACGTTGCGTCATGGCAGCAGCAATATTGGCTGCTGTGCTTAGCTGCTGTTTGATGGCGCTAACAAGAAGGGCAGGGCATCATCAGCACATGGCCGCAGGCTTTGAATTTAAAAGAAAAGCATGATCTGGGACTTTGTGAAAAATGCTTATTGGCTTTCTTTTCCTATTTGTCTTTGGAGTTTAAACTTATATGTAAGTTTGCATAATGCTATCATTGGAAAGAGCAGGAGTGACTGTTTATCCCAGATTTGTGTCTTATTGCTAACATGCTTCATATTAGCCGTTTAGATATCAGTTAGCTATTAATATTCTTATGAAAGTCTCAGCAAGAAAAAAGAAATCTGTTTGCTTTATGATTTTTTTTTTGTATTGTAAAAGTTTAAATATTTACATTAAAAGAAAGATTAATCCACACGAGCAAGACTTAAAATCAAGGAAATGTGCTTTGAATATTCAACAAACTACACCGACATGTCCAAAAACTTAGATAGCAATAATCACGAGGTCATGATGTGAATGGATACGTTCTGTTTTCCTCTGCTCAATAGGCCTGTCCTGGCCCACGTGCTAACAACTTGAAAGAAATGAGTGGCGTTTCCACTTCAGGCTGACGTTCGCTTCTGCACGAGGCTGTGGGCAGATTTGCTTTGTCATGATGGCTGCCCAGGACACACGATCCCCTCCGCAGCACGCACCCTGTTGCTTTCAGATCAGGCTTGCCGTCAAGTATGCCATCTATTTCCAGTTCACCTACCATGACAGCTAGTTATAAACCAGGGTTATGTGATTTGGGCTGCCCGAGCTGAGGAGGCAGTGGATGATGAGGAAGATAAGTGTGGGGTTTCCTGGGAAGCTCCCAGCCAGACCACCTGCTGCCATCAGTCTATCACCCTCCCACCTCTTCCCTCTCACTCTGCCACCATACTGTCACTGTATCTGCTTTTTACCCTTCTCTGTCAGTGTGTTAGATATGGCTCTTTGTGGCGAGCAGCAGCATCTCACTGAATTATTCAAAGAGTGGCACGAACAGACAGTGAATTAAGTCCCTGTATAGGAAAAGGCAAAGCGATGAAGCAGCAGGAGGGCAGGGGGGGATTTTAGCCCATTAGAAATGTGCAGGGGAAATTTGATGGGAGGAGGTGGGCAGCTGGGGGTGCCACTGTTAAAACAGGGGGGCAGCTGCAGTCAAAAGTGAAAGAAGAAAGGGAGGTGAGAGCGAGGACAAAGCTGAATGGGCACATGTCAGGTGACCGTGGGGAGATCCCTGACGAGAGCTGGTCACCTGACTGACTGGAAACGGAGACTGCTGCTTGACAGCAATTCCCAGAAGTCAAAACAAGTTGTTAAGACAGACTACTGCATATAACAGCAGTGCTGTAAATGATCTAACATTAATACATAACAACATGGCATTTTTATTTATTTATGTTTTTTGCATACAAAAGTATTTTAATATATAACATAAAAATAAAGCGTGTGTATTCTTCAATCAAGCATGGCGGTAGAAAAAAGAAGAAGATGCACTCAGATGTCCATCATTGTTTAAGTGCTGACAGTTTCAGAGGTGCTGGAAGGGCAGAGTGTGACGGCTCACGGCCTAAGCTGGGGTAATTGGCTTTTTATTTCTTCTGCTACTGCTGCTGGACTTTTGGGCCAGCTGGCTCACACCCACTCAGTCACACTCAAGCGCACAATTTCACACAACAAAACAGCCAGAATGTCATTTACAGTTCAGCGTGCTTATCGTTTAGAAAGTCAGGGGGATTTGATCAGTTGCCTTTCTCAGAATAACAGAGCTCTAAATCTTAATTACACACTCTGTGAGTGGACGTTCACTGCCAAACCTCAATATGTTCTTGATAATAAGATACCACATGTTGGTCCGTAAGCTGAGGCAACGGTGGTGAATGACTAACCAGTTAGTGGCTCTATGTGGGTGTGATCAAGATTGTTTGATCAATCCAGTTTCTTTCATTTGTAAAATGTTTCGTGGTTTGTGATTTTTTTTTTCCCCTTCTCACTTATGTTTTTCAGTTTTACATTTAAATTAGAAAAGCACTATTAAAAACACATTTATAGAGCTGTTTTAGTTCTATGAGATTCGTAATCAATATTATGCTAATTGGAGTTCCATAATCATTAGAGATTAAATTCTGCAATTAAATTAAAAGGAAATGAAGCAAGTGGCATTAAAAGTTCAACAAGGTATAAATAAACCCTTAAAAACATTTTTCTTTCAACACTTTATCTCAAA
>VURO01006410.1:1766-16750 GCA_015108175.1 Pelvicachromis taeniatus
CCACACACACACACACACACACACACACACACACACACACACACACACACACACACACACACACACACACACACACACACACACACACACACACTTCTATAGCAGAACAGTTCTGTGATTTTACACAGGAAGAATAACAAAGAAATACGACACAGTCTCCGCTTCTTAAACATCTGCACCTATATACATGTAACATGCATATGTAATGTCCAACGAACTGAATTTACCACATGACACCCCTGTGAATGATCAGTGTCATTGCAAAGGCTGTGAATACTTTAATAAAATTGCAAAAATGTTAAGCAAAGCTTTTTAATTTGTCACTTTGTGTGATTTGAGGTGAAAAATAAATATAGACTTGAGGTTTAGCACCACATCTCCCCCTATCTCCCAGTCATTGCCTCTATGTTGCTATGCTATACCTGGTCTGTTCATTGGTGAATTCCAGTTCCCCTCTGGTCTCCTCGTAGTCCACTCCTGCCTTGGCGCTGCCATCTTCTGTATGGTACGGCACAGCAACAGTGCCCCTCGACCCCGAGTTCCTCAACACAGTCACCGTCAGAATGCCTGTGCTCTCACTCACCCGCAGCACATGCTGCTCAAAGGTGAAGATGCCAGCATGGTCATCATCCAAGATGGTGACCATGGCAACCAGTGGCTCCACTAGTCTCCCTTTGGGTGGAGTCCCTGTCCCTTCATTCCCACCCTCCTCTAACCTCAGGTTCTGAAGGCGCACAAAGAAATGCTCATCCTCTTCAAAGATGTCATCATCCAAGATGCTCACCTGGAGACAGCAAAGTATTATAAAGTTACATTCCTTCCAGATTCACATGGTCGTTAACCATTTTATTGCAGACATTCACTGCAATTAAATTCTCAGAATGACAGATTCTTGGACCCCACTGATGACAGACACCACATTTACAGCGGAAAAATCTAGATTCCTGGTCACCTCTCCAGAGCAACGAAATTTTGCAGTGTCATTTTTGTCTTTGACACTTGACGGTGAGGATAAACATTAAACACTGCCACTAACATGTAACCTTTTTTCCTTTCTTACCTTGATTTCTTTGTGGGTCTCCCCCGGTTTGAACACCAGGGTTCCCTCAGTAAATTCATAGTCTGCTCCAGCATTGGCAGAACCATTTTCTGTACAGTAGTCCACATAGAATGTATTCTGACCTGTTCCCCCATCGAGGATCACCCCCAGGGTCAGAGAGCCACAGTTCTCCGTGCACTGATACTGGGAGCTTTCAAAACAAATGTGTGAGCACGTGGCCCTGTCAGTCTCGTGGCCTTCTGAGCGTCGAGTGTGCTCAGCAGCGTGTTTCTTTAATATGTTGCCAGCACCGATCATCATGCGAGTCGCCTGGACACGGTAGAAGGCGCGGCTCTTCTTCTGGTGAACCAGTGCAGAGTAGTTGGCCATCTCAATCAGCTGGTCCAGGTCTTTGTCTGGGTGTTTCTCCTTAAGGTCTTTCAAGATCTGGACAACCTATCAAAGCAGGAGAACTAGCAGTCAGTTTGTGATGACAAAACATATAGTTGTTTCCCAAGAATCCTTTGTCAAAGATGTCAAATGATGTCAAATGTCCACATTTGACATCACCACAGACTGAGAGGGTGCTGACTACAAAAGAAACCCATGCTCTGAAATCAAAATCCTTCACTGAAATGTGCCGCTGCTCAATTCACTGCTGTTCAGATGCCTCCTGTCTGCCCTTCTGCCATTCCCCTACTGAGACTCTGACTGAGATAAAATCTTATTTGCCTCAGGAAACGTGACAATGAACTGCCATTAAAAATATTGAAGAACTATCCAATATTACACGTACACTGTATTTATTTTATTTGCTATGGACTCGTGTATCTTTAATAAGTAAATATGACTACTTATGAACTCACTGAGCTCTAGATAGAAATGAACTGATAGGAAATGCGTACGAAGTTTATTCATCATGAGCACGAACGTCATCATGAGTGATTTCTTTGAACTGTTCTTTTGTGGAATGATTGTACAACATACATTCAAATTCATCTTGATTTGTCTCAGTTTCATACAGGGTAAAATACATAGATACACCTCCACTAATATTTGGTTACATTTTCGTGGCATTACCATCAAACAGCTTTTTGCATACTTTTTCCTGGATATTTGACCACACTTGTTGAAAGAATTTGTAGAGTTCACCTAAATTGGCTGGTTTCTCAGCACAGATCCACCTTTGAAGCAATTTTCAACATGGCTGAGGTTAGGAGCTTTGGTACTCAAAGATCGCCAGTTCAAACAATGTACATAACTGAAAATTATTTAGATGTGTGACCACTTTGCCATGATCTGGAAGAAGACCCAAGCTGTCACCTTCAGGTGAGAAGAACTTGCTTAGAATATCATGAACTGGAAAACTCCTGGAAGACCAGTGTGACAGACCAGCATCATTGTCCACATTTGACATCACCACAGACTGAGAGGGTGCTGACTACAAAAGAAACCCATGCTCTGAAATCAAAATCCTTCACTGAAATGTGCCGCTGCCCACATGGAAAAGTTTATGGTCAGATGAAACAAAGTTTAAGCTATTTGATCACAATGACAAAACATACGTTGGGAAGAGTAAAGGTAAGGCTTTCAGAACACCGTACCAGCGGTCAAGCATTGTTGTGACAGCGTCACATTCAGTTCATGCAGCAAAGCATGAGGTGGATGGAACAAGTCAAACTTGTGCAACCTAATGCTTGTTTTTTTTTTTTAGTCATTAAAGATATATGCTGTACAATCATTCCAATCTGGATAAAGAACAGGTCAAAGAAATCACTATAAAAACAAACTTATCGTGACATTCATGTCAAATTTTTGACCATAACTGTATATCAGAGGGACAGATCAGGCTGAGCGGTTAGAAGACAAAGTGAGAGGCAAGGTCGAGATGGTTTGGACAGGTGCAGAAGAGGCATAGAGGATATGTTGGACAAAGAATGTTGAAGATGGAGCTGCCAGGCAGGAGGAAAAAAGGAAGACCACAGAGGAGATTCATGGATGTAGGAGGAGGACATGCTGAGGGTTGGTGTGACAGAAGAGGATGCTAGAAATAGGGGGAGATGGAGGATGATGATCAGCTGTGCCGACCCCCACAGGGAGCAGAGTTCTAATTAGCTAAAACAAAACAGATGTTAAACCTGAAATTAACGGAGAAAAAAAAAGCTATTTTAAAGCCTTCAGTCTGAGTGACTCAATAAGATGTTTGCCTGACTCTTACCTCATCTTTGTTCGGGTCTAATTCATTGCCTGTCTGCACAGAGACCGTAACAGTGGAGGGGTTTCCAGGGCATGCACTGCTGTCTGACAGCTTTCCATCCATGATCACGTCAATGCCTTTGGGGGCAAGATCACCTTCCATTTCCACCACGATGCCGTGCCTCTTGTCAGCACGGTAACGCTTGTGCATGTATTTGTAGAAGAGCAGGCGGCGGTCAGCGATCCAAGCCAAGATCACACACACCGGAAAATAAAGCAGCGTCACTATGGCCTCCCACACCTGATCATGCAGGCAACATGAAAAATAATGATTTACTCGTTTGATATATTACAAATAAAATAAAAGTTATATGTATATATTTGGGTACTCCTTTGCTAATTAGAGATTTTGGTGATTTTTAGAAACACAACCTCTGTAGCAAGTTTTTTAAACCTTGAATCTAAAAATACAGACTGGTGGATGTGCAAAGGGTTACCAAGTGAGGATTTACCTAACACATTTTGCACCTCAGCTTGTAATATTTTGATTGTCATGTGAGATTCAGTATTTAAGATCGACCCCATCTGTTTGAAGATTCTCGCCACTAATATTTTCCACTGTTTTCCTTTGTTCTCCACAGAAGAATTCAGATGTTGATTTAAATATTAGTTTTCTTGCTAAGCTGTCATCCATACATAAACACTACAAAGTGCAACAGTGAGCCACCACTTCTGTGTCTGCAGCTCAGTCATGTGATGCTTTGCTTTGCTCGTCTGCCATGCAGAGATGTAGTTTTTATGAGTATTATTGGTCTTTTAGGTCTTCAACAGTTCCCTCTTACTGACACTCCAGGTTCTTTCAAACTGATTGATGCCTACAGAGCACATGGGCATAGGGAAGCAATAAAAAGATATTTTCAGATCGGCTGCTTAGAGGAGCATAAGATTGTTAGCATTTCCACATTTGGTACAATTTGGAATTCACATTTGGTAGAATTGGTATCATTATTATTACTTTCTGATTACAATGTTAACCTCCCTACTTAGCAGAAAGTAGACTTTTGAAAAAAAAAATGGTGCTAATATCATAGAAAAAAAACCAACAACGCATTAATATTTAAAGCTGCAGGGTGTGAATTCTCACCACTAGATGTCAGTAGACTGCAGAGTGCTGTCAACTGAATCCTGTGTTCTTACCGCTCCTGACCTCGCCTCTGGAGGAGGCTGTAAAACTTTGTAAAACGAGTCCAGTGCGAGTCTATGAGTCAGTGAGGCTTACTTCTGATCGACGACTGAAGTGAGTTGTTAAAGATATCCTCAACTTTTCAGTCCATAAGTACTCCTAATTTTACCACTGCCAGCTGCTTTTAGCCGGTGTTAGTGAACGTTTCTTTGAAGTGAATCCACCATTGCTGACTTGGACACTTAGGGAATACTCTTGTATTATGTGAGAACGTAATCAACCTGTGCGATTTTGGGGACAATCTAGTCTACCATTAGCTGGGGTAATACTGGCTTATAACCAGCTGTTTTTGCTGTTTAGCTGGACTGTTGTCAGCTGTACGGAGTCAGGAGCGTCGCATGTCTAATCTGCTGACAATAAGTAACTGTGATAATATCCAGAGTAAATGTGTTTGGAGACCTGAATTCATTTCAGGAGATTGCATTTGCATTTTCATTTCTTTCATGAAGGCGACCCCTGCTCAGATGATAAACTTGATAAAGGTTTCAAGTTGGTGAAAGAAATAATAATACACTAATCAGTGTATATTTATGAGTACAACACTCTTTTGTACAATATTTGTTCAAGTAAATAATCTCATAAAACAACTAACTTTAAAAGAAATACTCATTTTTAAAGTGTGTTAGTTCAAAGGCTCTGTTTCCAAAAATCAACAATAGCACTTTGGCTAGAAGTGCATACGTTTTTCAGTTTAAATGATTGCAACCATCAGAACATACCTCTACAATCCCAGGTGAGATGACAGCCAGTATGAGGTAGAGCCAAATGTAGGCAAAAATACTCCAGAAGGCTGTTATGAAAAACACTCGAAGGTGTTTGATCTTACGACACTCTCCGTCAGGGACCACCCACACACACAGACCAATTATCACAAACATATTGAAGGCAGCGCTGCCCACTATGGTGCCCGGGCCGAGCTCCCCCGCATGGAAGTTGTGCCCACACACCTGTTAAAGTGAGACAGTTAAGAGACAAAAACAGCCAATCAAAGATCATTTGTTAAGCTAGAACTGAATAAGAGCCACGTAACAACTAGAAGTCAAAACAGACTCCAAGTGAACACAGTAGCATTTGGTGTATATGTTACGCATATATTGCTGCAAATGCAATGACCTCTGCACCTCAATAACAGAAAGCAGGATCTCAGGTGCGGAGGAGCCCAGTGCCATGAGCGTGAGGTTGGATACAGTCTCATTCCAGATCCGTACCGTCGCGACTGTGGTTTCACCGTTGGGTTTGGTGATGGTCACCACTTTCTCCTGCAGTCACAGAAGTTTGGGAAAATGCTCAAAATACACCAAGTTGGAAATCTTGTTTACAGTCTGGTACAAAAAAACAGCTCATTTGACATTTTGTGTAAAATGTAAATAAAAATGGATTGCAAAGTCATTCATGGTATGCATTTTTAATTTCTCTTTGTTATTTGGGCTGATTGGGACCTAATGAATGTAAAAACAAAGAATTATCTGATTTTTTTTTTTTAGCTGATTTTTGTTTCTGAGAAAAATGAGATCCACATATGAGGACATTCGTTTTAAATTTCAATCAAACAGTGACAGTATAATATCCTCATAAGTGGATATCAGGCCCTTGTAGAGCAAAATTTGGTATTTTGGTTTAGACAACCAAAATGTGATGTCCTCATATGTGGACGCCAGGTCCTAGGAGGTTAAATGAGCTTTGCCACAGACAAGAATGCAGCTATCCTGGATCGTGTTTATACGTACGGCTTTCTCTTTGCGCGATAGAGCTTAAAGCTACATTCATGGACGGCATAACGAGCTGTGTTCACAGAGGATATATGGAAGCATTTGGATGACAGAATCACTCCTGGTTTTTAATGGAGTGCTGTATCCAGTACTGATTTTTGTCCCTGTCCCTTGTGTACATGTATTGATCTTTTGATGATATTAGCTACTATAGATGACGGGTATTTAAAGCCTTCACAATTTTATGTTGAACAATATTCGTTTTTTTTTTTTTGGATCGCCAAACCTTTGTCTGTCTAAACTCTGTCTCTCTAAGACAGTCTTTCTACACCCAGACATATTACTGATCTGTTGCTAGGTCATCTAATTAGTTGCCAAATGTTTCTCCAGCTGTTACTCATTTTGCATGAAACAGTAAAATGTCACACAAAATTTCATATTTATAAAACATATAACAACCAGAGTTAAACTTCTTATATGTTTTCTGTATTCTACTATGAACAAAATATGGGTTTATGAGATTTGCAAAACAAGGCAGTCTGCTTTTACATTTACATGGAGATCCATGGTATAGGGGTGGTAATTTAATTCACCTAAGGAATAAACTTAGGGGTCTGGCTGCTTTTGATTGATCTTTATTTCCTAATTCCCAATATCTGTTAAATCATCTAATGCAACATATATTGGCACTTTACTTTGACATTTGTTTAAAATGCAAGCTTAAAGCAAGTAGAAACAAAAGTTTCCTTTTCCTGAAGCAATAGAGGAGAGGGCAAAATGGAGCCAAAACACTAGTCAACTACGAGCAAACACACAACCCTGATAGTAAGAAAATAAATGGTTGCATGTTTAAATTTTAAGCTCAATAATACCTGTGAGGTAATGACTTCTATAGATGCCATGAAGCGGTCTGCAATGATGGACACGCCCAGGAATATGTACATGAGACAGAGGAAATAGATGATTGCCCTCCCTGCCTGCTCCCCCAGTGGAGGGTTGAGTGGAAGCCACACTGGCAGCAGGATGCCAGGTTTACAAACCACAGTGTCAGAACATGTCCGTTTTCCAGAGGCCGAGATGTTACCAGAGGATTGCGGCAGCTCAGGGCCAGACGCTCGCTCCACAACCTGGGGCTTGAAGGTGGTCCGGGCGTGGCACAGGAAGAGGAATGAGAGGAAGAGGAGGCTGGAAAGGTAAACTGGAGGGGGTCCCATGGTATCCCTGAGTCAGGAAGGGCCTTGAGGGGGTGGGGTTCACTGGGGGAACCGCTGGGTCAAAAGAGACTCCTAGTGAAGCAGAGGAGCACACATTCTTTTAAGAAAGAGATTTATAAAAAACCTTTATAGTATACGTTAGCTTGCACATCTTACCATGTCTTAGATGGTACATGATAGGCTGGTTCTTATACCCTGCTTTTCTATTCTGCTTGAGCACTCAAAGCAACAAGCCTCATACACCCATTAACACACTTTCATAAGGATATGATGAACGTCATAAGTGCTTTCTAGCTGACACACACACACACGCACGCACGCACGCACGCACGCACGCACGCACGCACGCACACGCACTCTGCCCAATCTCTTCCTGGGCCTCTGGCTTCAAGTTACTATCTAAGAATGTGAACGTCAGCTTTTAAATCAACAAGAATGTAAACTATAACAGCAATACCATGCAAATAAGTTCATTTTAAATATGCTCTACATCACATTACCATTAAAACAACATTATGCATTGATGTGGCTGCAAAAACAGGTCTGCAGTCTTTGTGATGCAACACAAAACTCTGGACACGCTGCTTCATTTCATGTTTTTTTATGATCTTTGTGAGTAATTTGAATATTAGACATTTCAGTATTGCCTTTCAAAGCTCTTCCCCATCCCACATGGTCGACCTATGTAATATCCAGCAGGTGACGATATGATGAACGTCAGAGTAAAACAACATTCATACTGCTTCAGGCATGTCTTGAAGCACACTCAGTCAGAATGTAGCCTCCCCCATTTCATTTAGTTTTTTAAGCATAGCCACCATCACAAAGGCTTGTTATCAGCAGTTAATTGTAAAATGAGCTGACTGACTCAATGTAACAACATATCAAAAGGACCTCTAGCACCAGCCACTGAGACCTGGTGACAAGAATAACTAAGGACTAGTTTAGAGTTCAGTCAGTGTTCAGTTCAGTGGTCAGCACAGTGTCAGCATCTCTGTATCAATACATTACTACATGGATAAAAACTGAAAACACGTGTGTGAACCCAACCCAGGACTTCTTCTAAGATTATCCATCTGAATCGAGCATTTTATCAGCAGGTCATATGGTCGATGTTGATCTACTAGCAAAGGTTTCCTTGCTATTATTTAAATACTTTGTAATTGATCAATGAAATAATGAAACTAGGCTAGCTTGCAGCACTGATGTTTTGTCCAACATTGCAATTGGCAAGTGGACTTTAGTAAAATTAGTTAAAGCATATCCATATGCTTTAAATATTTTAGTTGAGATTTAGTTAGAATTAGATATGTGTAGTAGTTGATGGGAGGGAAGCTTATAAATTTCCCTAAAACACAGCTAATTTTTATTAAAAGACAAAATTCTTCCTCCCTGTGTGTTTTGAGCCTGTGTGTCTGTGTGTGCATGCGCTATGTAATAATGTAGATACGTGTCATGACATTAAGGAGCACTGACAGCAATGATCAATTCACGTATTAGTAAAAATGACAGAAAAGTACTACAATACCTTACAATAGACCCCCTGTGAGCAAACACTATGGTGACAGTGGGAAGGAAAAACTTCCTTTTTACAGGAAGAAATATCTGGCAAGAATCTGCCAAAGAAAGGACTCCTTAAAGCTGTGCACTCTGCAGCATCGTGCAAAGAAGAGTTAACATGTGATCCCCAAGCTGAAGGTGCAGGGAAGAAACCCTTTAATCTACCAAGGGAAACCCCAACATACAACTTCAACTTCAGAGTGGACCGGAGACCAGCTCCTTTTCAGGAAACTACTTCCAGAACCTAAGTTCTGCGTTGAGGTCAAGTCCAACTATTTATAGCTGTCCACTTAAACAGCACTCAGATTAACACTAAATAGAATTTTTGACAACAACGTATACTGGGCTTGTTTGCTTTCCAATACAACAATTAAATGTGCTCTGAAATTAGTCAAACAAGGCACATGTTGTTCTTTATTTCATATTCACTTACCACTTTCTATGTATTTCTATGCAGACTGTAAAGTCAGACTGCTCTGGACACAGCCAAAAATGTCACCAACTGTAACTCTTGCATCACTTATTTATTGGCTATTAAAGGTTTTATGACTGATTGGCGAGTCATGATGTTGCAGTCAAGTACTCAAGAGTTCTCACATTGAAAACATGCAGCGTGTTCCTTTTTCTGTATCAACTAAACACACAAAGTGTAAGCTTTTTAAAAGGACTTTCACAGTGTATTTAAAGTGATTATTTTGCCCATTTCCAACATTTGCCCATTTTTGATTGAAAGGAACAATATCAAGCACCGCACAGACAAAGTGTAGCAGGGAGATTTAGTGTAAGCAGTAAGATTGAGGGTGTCATGGCCGGGGGGGGGAGAAAGCTTTCAGCCTTTCTTCAGTGCTCCTCTTGAGCCCAACGCCTCCACTGCTCCTGCACAGGTGACACTGCCCCATTGTGCACTGTGACTTGAAACAGATACTGGGGTGCTGCATCTTTGATGCAGCTGGAGCCCTGCCAGCTCATTATGCAGTTGTGATTCGAAAACACAGCCCTGAGGGCCTGCCGCATCGCATTTCACTTTCCAAGGCCTGCTATGGTTACCTCGACCTCAGACAGAGGGCTACCTTACGCCAATGGTTGCTGTGGGGGAAACAAAAATAACCTCCCCAATAATCATATTTGGACAATAGAACACAGAACAAAATTGTTTGGCGCTAATTGGAGGACGACGATAATAACACTAAAAACACTCATATACATTTTCCTGTCACATAAAAATTATTTAAAAAATACAAATCTGAATGCCAGCCCCTTTAAGAAGTCCACTAAACGTAATAGTGAGAACCAAACATGCTTAAAGCATAAATTCAGATTTGTTCAGAATAGTAAGTGATGCATTTTGATGATTGCTAGCATGCAACAAAGCCTCAGTGGATAACGAGTGCTAGCTAATCAAGATACAGGATGAGCTGGTTGCATTATTGATCAATGCATTCGCCTAAATATAGCAGGATATCTCTTCCTTTCATGTCACCTACTCTTCAGTCATATGAAGAACCAGGTGGATTTATGAGTCAGACATTAAGTGCATACTTCCTAGTCTTTCCACTCGAGAGACTGGGTAAATAGGCCGATAAATTGGAAGACTACTGCTCCTCCCTTCGAGCTGTGCTCTGCAGTGGCACTGATTCAGGTCAACTCTCTGATTTTTCTAGAGGACTGATGTTCACTGGGAACTTTATTGTCTTTTAAGGATAAAAAACCCCCCAAAAAATGACGATAGTGAACAATATAAAGTGCAAAAAAATGTGGCACTCTCTTCTGACAAGCCTCTCTAATGCCTGGAGTACAGGGGTCCCACGGTGTTGACAAGTCTGTGGTCTCTCTGTCCTCTTCACGCACAGGAACAGTGGGCTGGATGACAGCTCCTCTCCCCTTACGGCCTCCGACACGGCCACTATCTGTCAGCACCACCGATAAGTGATTGCCTGGGGTTATCTTACACTGATAGGAGAGCCAGCAGAAAAAAAGAGTTAGCACCTTTAACAGTTTAATATTTCCCGCCTGTATCCTGGCTGTGGGGTACTGCCAGATAAAGGGATGCTCTTTCTGACATGTAGAGCACTCGGGCATACAGGTGAGTTAAAGCTGAATAATTGAAACACCAATAATACAAAATAAATGCAATGTGACTTACAGTAGTAACTTTGTAGGTGTCCAAAGTCTTCCCAACCAATGGCTATTCTGTTTTAGCTCCAACAACCAAGTGGATGACATGGCTTTCTGGTGTGACTCTAAACCACTCACACTCAGAAACAGTGAGGCAGATGGGCGTGTTACTTATTCACCAATGGATTATCTATTACAGTCAAGTTAAGTACTTTGATTACAGTGATCACAGAAAAAATACAATATAAATTTGATTATAATATACATATAAATCAAATAATAAGCATTCTTGTCTAAACTAAAAAGAAAACCGAAGACACTTCATGTCTTGGTCCCGTTTGACATATTCTCCAAAACAGAGACCTGAAACGCACACAGACCTTCTAATCACCGATCGCTGCAGGAAGAAACTGAGCTGCCCCAACAGCTCAAACATTAACCTATATGAAGATTGACACAGATCACTTTTCCAGGATGTAAGCTCAATGCACAGGTAAACCCATAACACACCGTGTATCAGTTTCACAGCCAGCCAATCACGGCCTGTGTTTGCAGACAGAGCAGAAGTTTAAACTCGTGTGTAGAGTAAAGCATATCTAACAACATCTACAGTGAATCACAGATCCACTCACCTGCCATTCAAGAAAATGTCATAATAACTCTCAATATTAACAGGCTAAATTTACCCCTACCTAATAACTAGTTAATACCACAAATACACATCAAAATATACTTTAGCTGCATTCATACTAGTGTGAAAGGTATTTTGGTTCTCTTTGGTTACAAATGATGTTTGAATGTACGTAACATCTGATTCCTATCTGATTTTTCAAAGCAAACACTGACACCACCAAAGCCAGTTGTTACGTTTTAGATTAAACATCTAATCTTCTTTTGCTCATTAATATTAGTAAAGTTATACAAATATGGAGTATTTTAATATTTTTAAAGTTTAACCACGCAAACTGGGGTAAGTAGCTATTAAGACCAAAATAAGACCTGTGTTAAGAGACCTTGGGATTTTATTATTTGCCTCAAATACCAGTGAGACATTAAATATGATCCCCAAGATCCCCCAAAGGGAACCGTCGCTTTAACGAGTAACACAGGGCTTTGGAGTGTAAGCTATCTAACAATAACAATAATCACACAGACAGACATGCTGAGCCAAACCCCTAATGTGGCATTCAGTTATATTGGAGGTTTCACTGTAAACATCTCACCAGTGGGCTGTGTTGGCTCAGGTCTCGACTAGGATCTGTCACTTTGGAAGGCCATTTTTTAAATTTAATCAAATAGAAACACCTCTTTTTCATTTTTGAATCTTATCACAATTAAAAAAAGACTTTGGCCATGGCAGAGGCAGCGGAAAGCAGGCTGCGGTTTGTTAAAGAATCATCTACTTAAGTTGTTTCCACTGCATCAGATTTTCCAGAGAGTCCTCAGCAAATGTTTAAGCCAGTTTAAAACGTCTCACAAACACATTTAGTTATTATAGTCACTAAGTAAAGGACTGAAGAAAATAATGCACATCAAGTTTAACAGAAAGAACAAGCAGAATTTAGCACAAAGGTGAGCATATCACAATAAACTAGATAAAAAGTTCAACCTACTGTTATAAAAAATGACAGGCACCTATTCACTGAGAACATTTCTAAAGCTCAACTCAAGATGAGATGTTTTCTTGTGTGTCATGACATGACTTTCAAATATTAATCATCTGCTGCAGGCGGTTTTTAAGGCAGTTTCTTCTTGTATTCTCCTGGAACGCTGCACGACAGGACTGGACTGAAAACACAACCACATACAAACCTTCAGAAAGCCTACAAGAGTAATGTAGACAAACTTAAGCTTCAGTTCAATCTATACCAGCAGGCGTGTCTTACAAAAATCTGCCACGTTTGCTCTAATTATGCATGTATAAATTAAGTACACCAGCTCAATTAACTGTTTTCTGAGTAGTCCATGTGCATGCAGCAGGAGAAAGATACCCAACTGCTTTACTGTCTTTGTTCCCCACAAGTCCACCGGGTCAAAATGATCATCAATCTGGACGGCAGCAGTGCAAGCTCAGCTGAGCACAAGGTTTAGTTTACAACACGGCGGGCACACTGCCATGCTGTTCAGTTCCCCAAGTGTGGAGATCTACTTTCAACCACAACTCAGCTACATGTCTAACCTGCTCATGTGCACTTCTATAGTGAATTGTGACTGACTACATGATGTGCAAATAATTTCTCATTCAATATTATTTTGCAGCTGATTCTGTTTGATCCCGTTCACTCATTCCTCTAAATTTAGTCATTGAAATTTCACCACAGGGTGGGATGGGTTGAGGTGGAGGCAGATGAGCCGCTGTGGCGACCCCTAATGGGAGCAGCCGAAGAAGAAGGCCACATAAAATTTCAGACTGACATCAGGTAACTTTTTATTGTACTTCAGAATGAGATCGCTGACTGATTCTTGAAATCAGCTCCCGAAAATTTCACAGGGAATGTAGCTTTAATATGGCACATGTTTACAAATAAAATATATTAACAAAGATTTAACTTTAGAACTGAAATCAAGGACATTTGTATGATGAAAGCAGTCAAAGCCAGATACACAGACCGGGTTAAAACTGTGTTTTGTGAATTTTTGAAACAAATTTCAAGCACAAAATGCCAAATGATATTAAAACCAGCACTGCCTTTGATGATGCACAAGTTTAGTTTTGAGTTGTCTGAAATAAAGCTCATGAAAATTAAACATCTAGCATACTATTGTAAAAATGTCTCCTTGGGACAAGGTGCATTCTGAACATGCGCTTTAACTACATCTGATATCAGTCTTTGAACTTTTCTTGGCAGAAATAGCAGAGATCAATTACATCTGTTGGTGTCCTGGCTAAATTTCATAAACAATATTTCTCTGGCATTAATATTTGAAAAGTTCATTCATAGAGTTATACAATAATCTTTATGACACATAAATGACAGAATTCACACAATTCTGAACAAGCGTGCAATTGAACTTTTTTTCCCCCTCAGGACTCAAGATGAAATCCACCAGTTTTGGAGTTGTTCTTACCACAGTGACACTGATGCTGGGGTGGCTGTAGCTCAGCTGGTAGAGCAGGTCAGCTACTGATCGGAAGGTTACTGGTTCGATCCCTGCCTTGCCTTGGACAAGATACTGTGTATCTGGCTTCTGATGCATCCATTGGTGTATAAATGTTAGCTAGAAAGAACTAAAGTGTAAAATAGTACAGTTTGAAAGGGATTAATAGGGTGAATGAGGTTGTTGTATAGAGTGCTTTGAGTACTCTGGGAGAGTAGAAAAGCTTTATATAAGAATCAGTCCATGCTCCAGCAGTTTGGAGTTCATGGGAGAATGGTTCCTCGCAGTCTGGAACAATTTAATCTCTGCTGAGGATGACAGTTTGGACCTTTTTCAGACCGTGGCAATGTGGCTCCACTTTCTAATAACTTGTACTGTTTGTGTCAATCTGTCATCTTGTAGGATCTGCACTGAGCTCCTTGGGATTACTGTGTGTTGCTCAGTTCAACAAATGCTGCCACAAAAGCCTTGTGTCGGCAAAACAAAAGATATCTTCTGCAGTCAGACATTACTGAATGTCCTATATTACTTCAACATCCATCCATCCTCTTCAATTTACCGGTCGATCTACGTCCCTACCCTCACCTATGGTCACGAGCTGTGGGTAGTGACCGAAAGAACAAGATCGCAGATACAAGCGGCAGAAATGGGCTTCCTCCTAAGGGTGGCTGGACTCTCTGTTAGAGATAGGGTGAGAAGTTCGGCCATCCGGGAGGAGCTCAGAGTAGAGCTGCTGCTCTTGCTGCAGTTGAAGTGGCTCGGGCATCTGACAGGATTGCCTCCCGGGTGAGGTGTTCCAGGCATGTCCC
>VURO01006420.1:8222-26672 GCA_015108175.1 Pelvicachromis taeniatus
AACAAACCCCCCCCCCCCGCCCCCCCCCCCCCCCCCCCCCCCCCCCCCACACACACACACACACACACATGAGCACCTCTCGTAAAAGTCAGGAAAGCACTGATACAGCAGAACAGGCCTGCCAGTGCTGCACGAGTCAGCCCCGATCAATACCACGGGTCTACGCTTTCTACCGTTCAACCACTTTTCTGGCAAACAAATCCATGCTAGAAATCATTCGAACCATCAGCTTTTAGTACATACACACACCAGATATTGAGAAATGCTTTTAGGGCTTAGGTAAGTGCTATCAACAGCATGTTAGTGGGCTCCAAAATGTTTCCAGAAACCTGTTCATCTCTCCATCATCCCAACCCAGCATATTTATTTTTTCCTCAGTGCACTGATGCATCTCTTAGACTTTTATCTGAATAATGACTATGTGAGTTCTATGGTGGCTATAGAAGAAGAACGCTACAACAACACTACATCAATATATTATAGCGTAGGATGAAAAAAAAAAGACTCATCTTGGATTCTACAGATTTGTGTATATTATTATGTACATAGAAGTCATTTTTTATGTTTCTTATGTCTTTTTTGTTCCAGGTATAGAGTAAACAGATAGAGAAAAAGAGGGGGGTGGGGTTAGGGGGTGTTTGGGTTCTATTAAACACGCTGTTTGACTGTACATCGACAGATAAAACATTTTTAACTGTAAAAATATGCGCGCAAGCCACATTTGAAATTGAACATACAAAGCAAGAATACGCTGTTTATTATACTCAAAACCAATTTATAATTAGCCTCAGCTGATCTAATTCAGTTCTGATATAATATTACTAGTATGAATCATGAAAAGATCCCACACTATACAAACACACACAAATTCAAAATAGAGAATCCTCCATCACCCTGGGTGCTAAGGATTTTCACATCTATGGTATTTTACAAATGTGACTAGACAAACTACATATTCCAGTGGTGCGTTCTTAAAATCCGATTGGTCATCTCTTCGGCTCCTTATACGTTTAAAGTGAGGGGGCGTTTAGTTGTTCAAATATAGATTCTTGCTTACACGTCTCCTCAAGGCATCACTCCAGAGAGTCAGCATGTTTCCTGAGTATGATAACCAGCAAAGACTGCAGAGATGGGAAATAGATTCCCCTTTTAGTCAGAACAAAAATTCTTTGCCAGGCCTTGGGGGCTGCAGGGATGCGGCAAGACGGAAGGATGGAAGGGGAGGCTGAGCAGGAGTGGGGAGTTGGTCAGGCAGACACGGGCGGCGCTTTGGCTAGAGGGGACAAGCAGAAGGATTAGATTCTGGGAGACTGGAGGCGGGAGGGTACGATTGTTTGGGCATTGTTGTAGGAGTAAGAAGCTACAGGGCTGAGAATGAGGGAGGGGACATTTATGATGACATCTAGAATTCATAACCCTATTTAAATTTTGCTAAAATGGCCTTGTTCATAATAATGTAGTCCCAAAGCAGATGGAAAGATATTGCATGATTCTGTCTTTATAAGAGGACCAAGATACATTTTTACATAAACAGCAATTGTCTACTGCTTACCCCCACCCCCCACCCACCCCCCATATTCTTAGTCAGGCTGTCACAGAACAACATGGTTATAGCTGAATGAGTTTTAGCTGAGCGTACATACTGATTACTAGTAAGATGATGATGTTATTTCTTAATTTCTTTACAGTTTGCTGACATGACCATGTTCCGCTCTTGTGAAAAGAGGGTGCTCTGTGCTTTCTTAAATAGGCTATTTAATTACACATTCATACAGTGCTCCTTTGCAAATACCATAATAACCAAGCGCTTTGTGATAAATACATAACAGATTAATAGTTTTTTCGGTGCATATATGACCTGACTGTAATGCCTTGGACTATAGCTGGAGAGTGCATCCTTGTTCCTCTCTGCACAGAGTTGGTACTAAATATCAAGGATTACCGCAACAGTGAGCTAAATGGCAGGAAAGCACAAAACAGACACGGGCTGTCTCATTAGCAGCAAATGAACTTTCAAAATAAAAGCCAGGGAATTGTCCACAGGTAAACTGACTGTGAATGGCACCATTCCCATGACAAACTATGGATTTCCTGTTTAAAGGGAGTTTTTTTCCTTCCATCTGATTATTATCCTGTCATCTGATTATTGGGGCTTTCTCTGTATTATTTTAGGATCTTTACCTTGCAATATAAAGCGCCTTGAGGTGACTGCTGTTGTGATTTGGCACTATATAAATAAAACCGAATTGAAGGGAATGTTAGAATGATCATGTGATTTTAGGTTAACTTTTACCATCCCAAATTTAACAAAAAAAAAGTATGACAAAGTAGCAAATAAATAGGTATTGTCACAGACAAGAAAAAAAAGCAATTTTCAAAAGACTTTTGAAGTGCTTGCGTCTGAAGTTGTTATGCAGGCTGAAATTACTTATTTTTAATTAACTATCTATTCACGTAAAAAAAAATAATTAATCAGGACTGCACCTTCTCTTTATCTCACCCTTTCATTGGTTCGTAGAAGCAAACATATGGCACAGTGGGGACAACTCTATTAAGATGAATTGCAAGGGCAACACTTTCATCAAAAACGCATCAAAATATCAAATCTACGGAATAACACAACATCATGCGATGACTTGCCTGAAACAAGTACTGGTTACGGTTGAATTGATAAGGAGTGAAATAGTCTGGCGCAGATAATCACAAGTGATGATCTATGTGAGTTAAATCTTGAGTGTGAGGTTAAGGGGAGAGAAGCCTGCTGGTCTGAACTGAAGAGTGCATTTTAGGTTATGTTGAAACTGGCAGCCCATATTAAATTTTTGGCACACTGAGATATCAGAACAAATATTTCATTTTTCAAATCAGATTTACGGTAACCCAAATTCCCGAGCGGGTTGCTATCTGATTTAAAAGCTGGCTTTCAAACGATCCTTTACATCACTTTGTATTTGACACACAGCAGTGACGTCACACCCAGGGTACTGCTAGCTTGGTGCTGACTGTCACTAATGTTTTCTGGTGTGATCGAAGACGTGTGCACTGTGACTAGATATTGCTACAGTGTGACGAGTGAGAGAATACATCTCCATTATTCACCCAGCTTGTGGCCTGCTGTTTTGTGTCTGCATTGGGAAAAGGCACTACCAGTTTGTGAATGTATTTACGCCTATGCCGTTTCCATAGCAACTGACGCAGATGGCTTATCGTCAATGGTTATATTGGAATAGCGTGGACAGTTTGTCCCAAGGATTGATTTTGAAATAAAAAAAATAATAATGTAGGTGCCTGCAGCTTGAATGGAAGAATAGAAACACATTGTGGCGATGTACGGCTGTGCTTTATCAAAAAGAAGAGCATTTTAGATCATCTCTAATGTTCCTGCTGATTTGCACTACTGTTCCCTGATGGGGCCGCAGACCCCAGTACTGTTGTGCTCTTCCGCTGGAGGTCTCAGTTCACTGTAAATGTCCTAGAGCTACCCAACACCATGTTGTCAGGTGCCCTGCCATTCAGCCAGGCTTCTCTGGGCGTCAGTGTAGGGATGGTACTGCTAGTGCTTATGCAGATGCGCAAATTCTTCTTTGCTCTCAGACACTTTTTAAGCAAACTCCCGGAAGAATCTCAGGTGAGGTACATTGAGTTTTTGAATGCCCATCTGCTCCAAAGTTTGTATTTGTCTTTTCATTCATCTATGAGTGAACATATGGCAATCAAGCTGTTAACTGAATTGTATGTGCTTCAAAACGTATACAGTTAGAGCTATCTATACTGGATGACCAAATCTGTCGTTTTATATTATGCACCGTTGTTTAATTTGCATTGTCATGAAATACACAGTTCACAGCAACATATTTTCAGCGCTTAGATGACAGTTCTCAAGCTTATACAGTACCTCATGGATGCAGATGGACACATGAAAAACAGCAGGTTGGTGAGGGTGAGACAGAACTGGGTACCGAACAGGAAAAGGACAAACCAAGACAAATCGAGGAGCTCATTCCTAAATGAAGTTCTACCTCTGTAGCATGGATGTGGTTTGACTGTGAAAATCTGATACCAACCAGAAAACTGTATTTTGCCAGTCATGACAACAGACTCACACACCACAAACCTCCACCACCTACACAAGAACCATTAGGCAGAGAGTATGGACAGATTTTTACAAATGAGAAGCACAAAAGAACTGTCAAGTGCTCATATAAAGATAATTTATGTTGGGCCTGGAATCATTTGTTTTTATAAAGTGTTTTGTTTATTATGAATTGATATTTTTAAAATTTAAATTAATCATTTGAGCAGAAGTTCTAAATAAAAGGAGAAAAATAATCACATATGAATATGTATGAGTCGTTTATGAGCATATCATCTAAAATGTTACAAAAAATACACTTTTCCATTTTACAAACTTTATTTATTTGTTGAACTTACACAGAATGTACTATGTCATGATGTATTGTTATTGGGATATGAGATGGCTTATACTGGGATATGACATTTTGGTCATATAACACAGACCTGTATACAATATACTGTACAATTAATCCACTCTATTCTGTCTATCCATTTCAGGGTCACAGTGGGGTTCCCAGCTGTTCCAGGAAGGGTACAACCTGAACAGATCACTAGTCTGTCTCAGGGCTAGCACAGAGGCAAACATTCACTGTCATATTCACATGTGGAATCACCATTTAACCTAACCTACGCATATTTTTGGATTGCAGGAGGATGCTAAAGTGTCAAAGAGATGGATTTGAACCCAGAACCGTTTTACTGTGAGGCAACAGCAAGAAGGCGACAACGTCACCATGCTGTCCCAACAATATTAAATGATATGATTGTTATCATCATAGTACACTCTTGTGGTTCTATGCAACCATCATTTGTGATCGGTCTCAACAAATATACATTTAAGATTGAGCCTGAGACTTGCATTTAATATAAGCCACATCAAAGTATAAATCTGAAACCAAAGACGTTGCAAAATTCTGTCAGTTATGCCACTCTGTATCTGACTACATCTTTATTTATACTACTCTGTAAGCTTGCTAAAAACCTCTCTGGCTCATAGTCACTTATTGTCTTTTGTAATTAATTAATAATAAACATAATCCTTTTGAATCACTCTAGTTTTCATTTAATCCCAGTGATGACAGGAAGTTGAACTAAATCAGTGTAGCACAATAAAAATAGATATGCCAAATGCAAGAAAAAGAATCAAAACGTGCCACTACAATTCACTGCTACATTGCAACAACACTAAAAAAACCACAAAAAAAGTTGAATCTCTTCTTCGCTTCCAAGTCCACTGGCTAACACTGTATTTGTCACAGTTAGTTTGATGCCAAATGTTTTTATTTAAATTTTTTATTACACAGTGGTATTGTTCAAGCTAAGTCACTGTGGCCAGAAAAAACATGCTGAATATTCAGAATTTCTCTTGGAGCAGCAGAGCACAACAAGACCCAAGTTTCATAACTTTGAACAAGACACATGAATGGGGATGATAATGAACTAAACACAGTCATTGCTGGTTAATAGCATCTCGGGTGCAATTTGAAAGTGGAAAATATAGCTTTTGGAAAGATAATTAGGGAACAAGAAGACGCGCTTGTAATAAAAGTAAACTGGTTTAATAGGAGACTTCAGAAGGTAACGAATGTCGACTATGTTTCACAAAAAGACAGACGAAGGAAAAAAAAAGGATGTACTTTAGTTTACTGTGGCATGCTTTTAACCGGCTGTGAGGCCAAACAGCAATACTATACTCCACTAGAATACTATCACCTTTTCAAGCTGCAGTAAACCTACAGTATGGGGCTCTGTTTATCAATCCTGAGTTGAGGTATATCGTGTGTGTACTGGTGCTGGCAGCCAGACTTTTCCTATTGAATCACAGTTATGTGTCTCTCTGATATTATGAAATGGGTTTTCTGCCCATGTTAAAGGAAACGGCTGATGTCTCAGTGCCCCTGTGATATGAAAAATTCAATTTAAAAGGATGAGAGAAAGAATGGTGCACGGCCTATTTTCATTCCCTCACACTGAGAGATATGAGAATGATGTTCTATTGTGTGGAGGAAATGATGCCAATCGTACTGCGGAGAAATTCCTTCATAATTCAATTCAATTTCTTCTAAATCCCAATGGCAAGCTCCTCTGCCAAAGAGAGGCAGAATGACAGAGACAAAAAAGGGAGGGTTGGAGACTAAGATGGAAAAAGAAGCACTAAAGACTGAGACTGAAACAATGAAGAAATGGAGACGAGTCAGAGAGAGCAGCCACACTTAGCGGAAGGTAAGAGGAGAAGACAGTAATACAAAGTGGAGGGGGAAGTGGATAGAAGAGGAATGTTTTAGTAATGATTTATTTTGATCACTGTGGCATTTTAAGTAAAGCCAACTAATTTTCTCTAATTACCTCTCAGCAGCATCTGACAGAAGCAGAAAAAGTCATTTTCTGTTGCGATCCAACAGTGGTGTTCAGGGTGGTTCACAGTAAGCCTGTAGTATATACGCGTCTATTTCTAAGTGTACCATTAGCTACAGAATGTGCATCATCGATAGCCCGGGAGAGCTCTCCCGGTGTGGGACCAAGAATTTTCATTTTGTTACTGTGTTTGTGAGTACATCCTGGCTCTGGCATTTTGGGCGTGTATGCAGGAATCAATGAGCTGCTGCCTCTGAAGGCACAGAAAAAATGAGCTGCACCAACAAATATGACAATGAAGAAGTGCACCTCTCAGTGTATGCAGCAAGCATAAAACCATAAAGACAGAAGCAGTTGCAAAGCAAATGCATATGGAACTGTTTTTATTTTCCATTCCTCCATTATGTCCTCCATTCTCATCCCATCTACTGCTCTCTCTCGCTCTCTTCCTCTCTCTTTCTGTCTCTCTTCACACACACACTCACACACACCCACACACACACAGTTGTTTTTGTAGGTGCAATAGCTCCGAGGCAAGCAGCGTGGAATTGGAGTCTTCAAAGAGTCTTGGATTATCAAAGAGACACAGCTACCAGAAAACTAGGGGACACGCTAGAGAGGGGGAGGGAAGAACATAAGCATGAGGCAGGGAGGGGGTGGGGGGGTGTAGAGGAGTCAGCATGGGTTTGGGTGGAGGATGAAGTGATCAGACAGGGTATGGGTGGGGGTGAGGGGTGGTTAAAGACCAGAAGTCCCTTTGTTCACATACTGTAAATGGAAAGGGGAAAAAAAGCTGAGTGAATGCATTAAAAAACAATCACATAGACCTTAATGGGCTTGATAGGCAAGACTGGATTTGCATTCTTCACTGTCTGTGCTGCTGCCTATTCTGTAGCAGTTTCTTTTCGTTCTTTTTTTAATTTTTCTAATCCAACACAGAATTACATTTCAATGGGAGCAGTGGCCTTGAAATACCATAATGTTGTCACAGTAAAACCAAGTATTACTGCAGCAGGACCCACCAAGTGTGAATATAGCTGCCACATCTAATGACAAATCTGACTGTTCATGCCATTCCATATGACAGGATGTGGGAGTGCTGGTGTGAATGCATCACCCTTCGACAAAAAGCTCCCCGTCAGCCTCTCTGTCCAACAATGAGCTATGGACGTCTTTTCTTTCCATTACAAGAACACTTCTTACTACTGAACACATTTCAGGTGAACATACAAACCTGATTCTGGTCACTTCGCTGCTGTCAGCCGCACGGCATCATCCAGCAATGATCTTGTCCAAGTGCCACAGATAGCATAAATACACACAAATACAAACCTCCCACCGTCTTTGACCTTACTTGAAGTTAATTAAACCCATTTAGCAACTGGTAGGAACATGAAAGATGCAAAATGCTGATAAACAAGTCGATTTGAAAAGGTCTTTTCTCGTGAAACTGGGAACAGAAGTCTTCCCCCTGCTTGTACTCATTTGGTAATTTTGGAGCATGCTAAGTCTGCTCTGGTGGTGCAGTCATTTGTTCTGATGGGAAGAGGAGAGCAGTAGAGAGCTGTGTCAATGCAGAATAAGTTGTTGAACTCCTCCTCTCCACACGCCGCATATATAGATGCTCTGCGCTGGTTTATTGCAGTCTATAAATAAATACACGCATTGTGTATGTGTTTGGCGTTCTTATGTGAGCATAGACCCTAAACTGCGTAAACACGGTCCAAAAAAATTAAAACTTGACTTTTCCGAAGCCACAGTTACAGATAAAATTATGTTACTGTAGAATACCAGCCATTCTAAGTACAGTGACTGTATGTTTGACGGTTATATTCAGTCTTAACCTTGATCTTACCAATATATTTTACAAAGAGGAACTGCCACCTGGACCCTCAAGAGTAAACTACTGTAAGAAGTAATCATAATAACAAAATATCACCACTAGCAATAATAAAAATAATAATAAGGATTAAAGCAAAACCTAATTTCTTTAAGAATTATCAGTCATGTAATTATCTAACAATTTTCCATCCATTCATTTTCTTCTCATCCAATTCAGCATCATGGGAGGACTGGAGCTTATGACAGCTACCATAGGGTGAGAGGTGGGGTGCGCACTAGACAGGTCCCCAGCCTGTTGCCGAAAAATGTTTTGTCATTAATTTTTTGCAACGTTACAATGAAGTTGAACATTTTATACAATGAAACGTTATACTTTTCTTTAATACAACTTGCAACTTTCATCCCAAGTGTGCTCCATATTGTTACTTAATCCTTTATCTCCTGAGAATTATACAGGCTGCCTGGAGTTATTTTGAAATTTTGGATGTAAAATGAAAAAAAAAAATTATTCTCATCTTTCAAGCACAATTTGAATTTTCTCTCATCCACCTTGAGGAGTTATGAAAAGCGACGCTCACATGGTAAAATCTAGGCAGAGCTGATTTTTCTGTCTGTATTCAGACAACAGTACGTTGTGAATGCTTTGTGCTACCATGATGTACTAAACATCCCTGTAGAGCTCGTCTTCTCTCCCTTTCAAGAGAATAATTTAGTATCTAGCACAAACAGCAATGGTGTTACCGTCATTTAAATAATGAAACCGGCCAGGCCGATATATTTATTGTATATGATGAAATGAATCTGCATAATTTCTGACCCATGTATAAAATTACTGAAATAAAGACATAACTAGCCAACCCAAAGATCTAATTTCTCCAGTACGTCCTGGATTTGCCCTGGGGCCTCATCATCTCCTCCTCCTAGGACATGCCCAAAACACCTCACCTAGGAGAAGCCCAGGGGTATTCTAATCAACTGCCTGTACCACCTCAACTGGCAACTTTTGGATGTGAAGGCATAGCAGCTCTTCTGTGAGTCCTTCCCAAATGACTACGCTCCTTACCCTATTTCTAAGGGAGAGCCCAGACACGCTTCACAGGAAGCTCATTTCTGCTCATATCCACAATCTCATTTTTTTTCAGTCACCACCCAGAGCTTGTTACCATACGTAAGGGGCAGAACATAGACCGACCTGTAAATCGACAGCTGCTGGGTCAGCTCTCTCTCCATCGCAACAGACTGGTACAGAGTCCACATTACTGTAGATGCTGCACCAATCCATCTGTCATCTTCCTGCTCCATTTTACAGTCACTCATGAACAAGATCCCCAGATACTTATACCGCTCCCCTTGGGCCACCAACCCCTCCCTGACCTGAAGTGGGCACTCTACCCTTTCTCTGGCTGAGAACCACAGCCTCAGATTTGGTGGTGCTAATCTCATCCTATCAGCATTACACTCAAGTGCAAATGGCCTGAGTGCAAGCTAGAAAATATCCCTCAATGGATCCAACAGAACCACATCATCTGCATAAAACATAGATGAGATCCTGAGTCCACTGAATGCTGCACCTAGAATATATTCAGTGACAAAAGGGATTCCTGTAGAAATTAATAAAACAACTTAAAGTAATCAGACATAAAAGGCAATTATAGGATGCTGGCATGTTAGCGGAGAAACAAACAGCTACTGCCTTCCTCTCTATGATTCAGGAGTAAAGGTAACATCTTTGTTGAGCAGATCTTTCAGCTGAGGATTAAACAGTTAGCAGGTGGAGTATTCCCCACTCCCAGGAGGGTTATTGCTGCTTGTGTACTATAGCAGTATCAGGCAAGTGCATAAAGCCATACTCTGAGAAGAAGGTATACCATTGCTTCGAAATCGTCCTTTGTTGTGCCGTTCATGTCGCATACAAATGACCTTACGGGACTTTGTGTTGTTTTGCAAGGTACCTTATATGGTACTCCATTCCAATGAAAAAATTCCAATGAAAAAAAGACAAGTCGAGACAAGCCACGTAGGTGTTACTGGAAAAGGGATATATTTGTTACATTAATGTAGGACCTATGGCAAGCAATTGCATTTTTAAAGGAATAATCAAAGTAAGAGTAGAAAATGATGCCACATCGCTGGAAACAAAACCGGCCGAAGGCATAAAAAGTTGGACTGACAGAAAAAGCATCCGTGAGATATGTACCTTTGAAGAATTCATGGAGCCCTGTAAGATTGATGATGGTTAAATATTCACATAATCCTTTATTTTTAATTCAAGTCAAATGGCAAACTGTTTCTTTAACTTTGGGTGGGTGTAAAATTAACGTTAATACCGATATATAACAATCACAGTCAGAGGTGTGAACTGCAAGTTCTATCACATAGTCAGACCTAGTTTACAATGCATATTATATTTGGTTAATTGGTATTTTTCTGACATAATAACATAAGATGATGGAAGGGGAAAATACAAGTGAAATATTCTTTGGTGTCAGATTTGGAGACGTTGGGGGGTGGGGGCTTTGGGGAATCCAGAGAAAGGATCAGTGCTGAAACTTAATTGGGAAGGGCACAGGATTAAAATTTTGATTGGTTTAGGGTTTAGATGGTGTTGTCTGACACACTCATTGTCTTAAACTTCGGAGATTAAATATGCTAATATTATATGCTAATATGATTGAGCTAATAAGAAATATAATGAAGGCAGCCTTTAATGTTGCAGGTTTGCATGGAAAGTGCTACTATGCACTGGAAAAAATATGCTCACAAGGGATGAAAAACCCGAAACAAATGGATAGGTTAAAACAGAGTGCAGTGTAGAAAAGACAAGAGTGGTACACAGAGATGTAAAGAGATTCCAGGAGCTCTACTTTGCCATGCTTAATTTTTTTTCTAATTTTTCTTTATAAATCTTGTATGCTTTTTCATTTAAAAAAAAAAAAAAAGATTTCCACAATGTAGTCTTTTTTTCCCTTCTAATTATCTGTTTAATGAGTCATGAGATTGTGACCTCAAATGTACCTTTATTCATTTGCCCATTGTTTGTGTTTTATTATCCAATACACCATAAGAGAGTGTTATATAACAAACATATTGTTTTATTTCCCTCATGTAAAGTTCTCATGGTCACACTGGCTGTTCTGACTATTTAGATTTAAACTTGAATCAGTTTCTCTTTCAGTGATTAAGCTCAGTAAGACTGTCTGTTTTCTTTGGACCCAGACATCAACACTCTTGGAGTACACTTGCAACCTAAGTAATTTCCTCTAACCACCACTAATTTTGCATTTAGCCGAGAGCTGTTGTATTAAAGTGGCTACATTGTGGCTAACTTGGAAGCCAGGAGGGCACGCGGGTAAGTAAGGAGAAGGGATTGCTTTTAAGTAGATAAATGATTGAAGCCTGCACTATTTGCAGCTTGAGGGCTTATCTTTGTAATACATAAAGTGAGGACATGGATGTGAACTCTTTAAAGAAGCTTAGCTTTGTTTGTTTTACATATGCATATATAATATAACTGTATGGCATTTACAATGACTTCACTTTGAACCTGTCTTTACAATGGGAATACTTTATATTTTGAATTGTGAAAATTGACTCTTACCATTATAACTATGGATTCACATCCTCATGCATGAAACACAGGATGACAGTGATTTTAATGATTACAGAATGATTCATCTTTAAGCCTGACACCATCTGACCTCAACTGGATATTTTAGGAGGCATATATTTCCAGTCTCTGCCTCTACAACTCTGAAAAAAATCGCTTCATTTTGTGATGTTCATCTAGAGTAACAGCCAGTGCTCTGTTGGTATAGAGTTCACTGATTATTATGGGAGTAAGCGAAGCCGACTTTGTTTACTAAAATAAAAGTGTGAATATATGAATGTATGCAATTTATCTACACTTTGCCCCAAATCAAAAATTGCAGGTAGACAATGTTTAAGTAATAAGTTGTTATACACATCATCCAGCACTTGTCCATTTTAATATATCATGATCCATAGTGTCAAATGCTTTTCTCAAGTCTGTGAATAACCCAGCCACATATTGCTTATTGTCTATGGAATTTGTGATGTATTCTATTGAATCTAATAGTGCCAATGATGTTGATCTGCTTGATCTGAAGCCGTATTGATTCTCGATGAGTAGTTTGTAAAGAGACAGGCCTGTAGTTTGTGAAATGGTGTTTGTTGCCAGATTTGTATAGAGGTATATCTTTTGCTATTTTCATTCTGTCTGGAAATAGACCAGTTTGAAATGATAAATTACAGATGTATGTTTTAAAATAGCCTCAATTACTTTTTAACCACTATCATATCAATAGCATTACAATCCAAAGATTTCAGATTTTTACGTTTTCTGACAATTTCAAAAACGTAATTTTCATCAACGGCTGTGAGGAACATTGAATAAGGGTATCCAGTTTTCCTCTGCTTTCCCAGGGTCAATGATTGTTCTTGCTAAATTTGGTCCAGCAGTTACAAAGAATTCATTAAGGCTGTTTGCCACAACATCCATATTATATTCATCATGGTCATTATCAATGAAATACTTGGGATAGCCTCACGTTTTAAAACATTTTTCAGTATTTCCCATAATCTTTTAGCATTATTTCTATTATTATTTAATTGCTTCTTATAGTATTCCTATTTACTATATGTTAGTATATTTATTAACTTATTTTATATCTAATTTCAGCATCTTCAGTTCTCTTTCTATATAGTGCATTTTTCATTTTACATGCATTTTGCAGACCTTTTGTTATCCATAGACAGTCCATATATTTACTTTCCTACTATTCTGCTTTATTGGACGGTTTGTATTCTACAATAATGTAACTATTCTAAGGAATTCATCATACGCACCATTAACGTCTTGTTTCTGATATATTTCACCCTAGTTCTGTTTCATTAAATCTTTTTTAAATGCATTTATTCTTTCCTCTGTTTTCACTCGTCTGCACTCTTTTTTTTTTACTGTCCACTTTATTAATCCTGTAATCCAGAAGTCCACTTACAGTCTTATTTTCAATGTCATTTGTAAAAATGTTGTCTATGAGAGCTGCGCAGTGTGATGTGATCCTGGTAGGTCTACTAATTTTAGAGAATAGGTTCATACAGTACATTGTGTTAATACATTTCTCAGTGATTTTACGTTTATTTGGGTTTAGCAAATCAATATTGAGATCTCCACACATGAGAAGTTTTTTGTGAGCTCTTTCTGTAAACGTTTCTTCTATCCAGTCTTTAAACAAAAGGCGAGCCTTTATTGGCTGATGGCAGGAGAAACACAAAAGCTAAGGCGAGAACAGGTAAGACAATTAAACTGGAAAAACTATGAAACTGTGACGAAACATAACAGACGACCTGACCACGAACAAAGGAAGACAGAGGACTTAAATACACACAGGAGGTGATCGGGGGAAGTGGGAACACATGGGGAAACAGTTGACTGAAATAAACATAATGACATTATGGGGAAGTGAAATTAAATACATGACAAAGGCACACTAGACTCTTTCAAAATAAAACAGGAAACATGAAGACCTAGACATGACAACACAAAGTAGACAAACCTAAAACCCTAAATAAAAATGACACAAGAGCTTAGAATGACAAACCTAACATAACTCCAAAAATACAGAATAAAACTCATATATCGCTATCGTCATCTTATTCACCACAGTAAATTTCAAGGATTTGTCGACATACAAAGTCATTCCACCTCCATTTTTGTTTCGCTGGGTTATAAATGTGAATTCATAACACTTCAGGTCAAAGTCTGTTCCTTTTTACATATTGATCCAAGTTTCCCATAAGGCAATGACATTAAAGGGATGTGAAAACTGGTTAAGATATTCTTTGATATGATTAAAATGAACATATAGACTTCTACAGTGGATAACTGCTAATTTATTCTCAGTTTCAATCCTCTGATTGTACTCTTCATTTGTATAGTAGCAGCAGTCGTTATAGGTAGATGAGACAAAGTTGTCGTCTGGAGTTTTTTTCATATTTCAAGTCCTGTGTATTGTGATCGATACAGTTAAGTGTTTTCAGTTCCAGTTGGTCATATTCTGCAACTGTTTGCCTGGTGCAGCAGTTTTTTCCAGATGTAGATGAGTTGTTCCTTTCAGTGTGTGTCATAAGTGAATGTGTGGTTGTTTGCTACCTTGTTTCTAGTCCAGATCATGTTGCTCACTGATATTCTTCGAGATCCACCATGTTTTTAATGGTCAGTACTTTAGCTTCCTCTAGTGATCTGTTTAGTTTAATGAATGGTTTACAGTTTGTCGTCCAAGTCCTTTGAATTTTTCCCAGCTTCTTAAGGTATCACGCTTTTTTGGATATTTCAGCATTGTGTTTGGTTAGATATTCATTGATAAATACGTTAGGTCCTCACGTTAGGTTTCAGCAGTGTGTTGTGCTTTCAATTTACAAACCTTTATACAATAGCGTGTTTGTTGTCGTTCCTCTTGGGAATAGGGTGGCGTGCTTCGACATAGTCACAGTCCAGGTCAATCCCTTTGGACTGCAGGGAAGCAGCCACCAGTTGTTTCTGTGAAGCTAACGTCCAGCTCCCCAGGTTCCTCATTGCTATCAGCAGTCACTGCCCAAGCGTGTGACGGGGTTTAATATGGAGCCCAGTGATGATAACGTTGTTTATCCTGAAGTATTGTTCCAGGTCAGCGACCCTACTTTCCAGGTATGTAATCTTTTTCTCTTTCAATGCATTTTGGATGTGGAGGAGCTTTACCTGCTGCACAATGTCAAGGATACTTTGCTGCAACCTGATAGTGAAAATTTCCTCCATTAAGAAGTCAAGAGACTTTTTAATGTCCTTGCCTTTCTCAGCTGTCAGGGTCCTCAACGGTCCCATGCTATCTGGTTCCACCAGTAAGCAGGTTCAGCTGTTCCCTCGGTCAGCTGTTAGCCCGATAGCTTGTTGGCTAGCCTGCAATTATCTCTTCAACTTTGATAGTCCAGCCCAATATCCTATTTCAGAGTGGTAATTCAGACAGGGTCATACCACAAGTTCCAACAATTTGACTAATGTCCTTGATCCAAAAAATTGGTGGCCAAATTTCAGAAATCGATAGAACACAATGAAGACACAACAACTGGCAAACTCGAAGTGACAAAAGGTCCCAAACAGGAAGTGACAACAGGTCACATGTCATATTATAGAACTACAGAAAATAGAGATTCAGGCCGAGGTGGAAGCTGTTGCCAAATATAGTACTTAAGCAATAGGAATGTAATATCTAAAAAGGTCTGTGCTCATCTGAGCCTTACTGCTAACTGTACAGTCGAGGCATGCAGTATGCTCACAAAAACAGGATAAATGTTTGTGATACATTTAAGTTGAGCACAAAAGACAAATGATTAGGCATGACAATCTCATAATAAATCAGATAAAATATTGCAAATATTTATTTCTGCATTTGTGCAAACAAATTGAATTGAAAATGTGCATGCAATGACACAGTTTTAAAAATTTGGCCTAAATAATTTTGAATTGAATAAGCCTAAACATGATGACCTAACTAGTGACACCATGTTGCCTGTGACACACATACACACACACACACGACTTTGCCAGTTTCAGATGAAACAATTTCAGTGTTTGAAACCATTTTCCAGGGTTTTTAGTTCACCATTTATGAGGTTTCAACAAGAAAATAAAAGACAGATCTGAATGTTTGAAAATGTTTTGGAAAAATTCTGTAAAGATTAGATCAAAGGATAAATCCAACTGGTTTATTATTTTGTTACATAAGTTGAAAAAAAGATAAACAAGTAAATATAGAAAAAAAGGACAACAACCCCCTCTGAGCAAGCACTAGAAAACAGTGGGGAGGAAAAACTGCCTTTAAACGGGCAGGAACCTCCAGCAGAACCAGGAGGGGGCAGTCAACTGCCCGGACTGGTTGGGGGGTGAGATGTCCCTCCTCTGCAACAAGTGGAAGCATTTCTTCTTCTTTGTCAGGCACTTTTCCATGACTGCTTTCTTCTCCAGGATGAGGGTTCTCAACTCATCGATTGTTTCTGCATTTTCCTTCTCGAATTTCTGGCATCTTTGCTCCACTTCTTCTAATGTTGCTTGTTTTTCTTCAAGCTTTTCTTTCAGGTCTTTGGATGTTGCCTCCTGTATTAGATTTGCCTTGTGCATGTCTGCATTTCTCTGTTGTACTTCTTTGTGCATTTCTTCTAACTGCTGATTTCTTCTCTGGATTTCTTGAAGCATACACTGCAGGTCTTCATGTATTTTCTCTTGTTGTTGCTTTTGCGCCTGCATTTCAGTGTTTTCGCACTTCAAGTTGTTGAAGGACAACAATATCCCCTTAATGAGCTCTGAGTTGTTTCTCCCTATTCCATTGATCCTTTTCTGCATCTCTGAGCATCTTTTTTTTTCCAGTTTTTCCCTTTCTCCTTCAGGTTCAGTTGTTTTGTCCTTCATTTCATTGCAAAATTCTTGCACTTTTAGATTTTTCCTCTCAAAGTCCTGGAGAATAAGTGTTTCTTCGTTCTGTCATTCTTGCTGTTGCTGTTTCTCTTGAAGAAAGTCTTTATTTTTGTGCAGTGTTTCATCAAACCTTACTTTCAGCACTCTGTATTTTCCCTCCATGCCTTTGAGTTTGAGCTGCACGTCTCTTTGCTGTATGTCCTGTTCTTCCTTCTCTTTGGAGGATTTCTTCATCGTGCTTTCCTTGGAGCACCTGATTACTTTTGGTCCATGTATTGGACATCCTGTTGTATCTCCTCAATAGCAGCTTTCCTGTCTTTAAGCTGGCTGGACATTTCTTTTAGTTCAGCGCTCGTTGTGAATTTAATGTACTTTCATAGTTATTGCCATAGACCTCTGCACAATAGCTTAAGTAAGGTAAAATACCTGCTTTACCTTGTTTAGGATTGCAATGCTTCTTGATACTGTCATGGTGGTGCTGTGTGGCAGGCAAAATGAAGGAGCCAAAAATGCAGGACTCAGAGACAGGCGTAACTTAGGTTGCAGCTTTTTTGCTGGAAATAATAAACGTTTACAAAAACAAAACAAAACCTCAAATTCTGAGCAGGAAACAGAACAGACAGAAGGGAAACACAGCCGGTACTAATTACACAGACGAGACGAGGAACAGCGGCTGAACACAGAGCCGGACTGTCAAAATAAAACAGGAAGTACACGACAGACACGAGGCATGGCATGGATACAGAACTCTGCAGAGGAAACATGGAACATAAACATGAAGACCTATACTAAACACAAGGGCACAAGAACAAACCCAAAGAACTAGTATCAACAGAACAAAGACGACCTAGAGCACTAATAAAACAAATTAAAACAAATCAATACACTGGGTCACCGACCTCAGCTTATGTAAGTTTTTCATCTATTATTACACCCAGAAATTTATTTACACTCACTCTTTCAATATCAACATCATTTATTTGAATCTTAGCTTTCCAAATAACATAATTTTAGATTTATTCAAATTTAATGATTATTTGTTTTTATCAAGCCAGAACTTCACTTTACTTATTTAAATAGTCATCTCATCCAGTAAATGCTACAGATCATCACCAGAGCAGAAAATGTTTGTATCATCAGCAAAGACTACCATTTACCTTTACAAATGTCATTGATGTATAAGTTAAAGAATTTTGGGCCCAAAACTGACACCTGGGGTACACCACAAGCAATGTCCATACATAAGGAGCAACAACCACTTAATTTCACAAACTGCGTCCCGTCACTTAAATAACCAATTTAAAACTACCCCTCTGACAGCATAGCGTTCCGGTTTTCTTATTAAACTAGATCTGTAATTTTCTATGCCAAGAGCAAAAAGAACCCAAATTTTACATAACTGTCTGGAATTGGACCCAAAGTTTGTCAGATCACATCTGGTCATGCACTATAATGTTGCTGAGCAGAAGCCCTGGCAGCTTTGCAAATTGCAGTATCTGTGTGTGATTGGCTGTGGATTCAGAGCCCTGTAATGGTCAACTGTAGCTGTATTTTTCATCTAAATAAATGTCCCTAGGGCAAGTTTCCAATTCAATCTCAAAGAGCTGTGGTGCTAAACAAAACTGAATTAAAGGCAAACAGAATTTAAAGGCAATACTTTAACAGAAAGACATGGAATGAAGTAAAGTCAAAGGCCTATTTTCCACCATGCT